>DWEM01002871.1:0-11444 GCA_018245935.1 Agara belti belti | reverse complement strand
AATTATATGTTGTCATATTGAATTTTTCTACAAAATATTCTAATACTTACAGGATCTAGTAGCTGTCCACTTGCTTCGTCTACTATTAGAAATCGATCATAAATATCTCTAATCGGTATTGCATCCGGGACCTGATAAAATGAAATGCACTCAGCTTTGGTGATTGTGTCCCAAAATCTCTTCTGCATTTTAGACGTGACAGGAGACGATATACGTTTCTCCGCGTATTTCCATAACAAATCAAATCCGATACCTTCCACCCCATTAAGAGCAATTTCGTCAATTAATATGTTTTTGAAATTAAAAGTAAATGGTTTATGTGAAATCAAATTCATTTTATTGTAATATTATTTTAAATAAATAATCGCAACTACACCGCATTCAATAAATAATGTCATATTATTGTCATAATGATTTTGACAGCAGATTGAGACATCTTGGCATTTTTTTTTTGTTAAGGCAAATTACGTGCTACTTTGTGCCTAACCAGGCAAGGAAATAGAGAGAATTATGAAAAATACACAAAGACGAATAATTCAGGAAATTTATGTCTGTTGCTAGTCAATCGCAAGAAGGAAAGAGTGATGAATGTAGACGAAGCTTGTCAGGTTTGCAAGGATAGAGATATTTGGCACTCGGTGCCTTTTACCTACACCGTTAGGGACGTGGCGTGACGGTATGTTGTTGTTGTTGTTGCTAGTCAATGGCTGATAATACAAATTATATATATTTTTTCTTTCCTTCCAACATATAAACTTGGATTTCAAGTAAATTGGAAATGTATAACGCAAGGCCCAATCAAAAGTATCTGACTCAGTAGAGATAATGATGGTGAGATTGTTATAAGAATTAATTAAAACAATTTCCTTACAGTAGATCCATAATATTGGATAATGTTTGAGAGGTTCAATTAATTCAGCAAATTACGTGTTCAACCTTGTTCGCTAATACCAGGAACAATATAGACATGCCATATTATAGGTAGCTAATACAATTTTTTAGATGTGCCAGGGGAGAATATATTAGTAGCCTTTGTTATAATAGTTATCTTAGGTGTAAAGGTTGCAATAATTTTGAACTCTGACTTGTGTATGTCACGGGGTTATAGAAGACATCAGAATCTTAGAATTCAACTCGGTATGAAAAATTGAGATTGTAGAAATGGCGAGATAAGAATTCTAGTCTCATCTACCCTCTCCATATCATAAGAGGTTAAGATCATAGTCCACCACGCTGGATGAGTGCAGGTTTTAAAGACTTCACCCATGTTAAAGCCAAATCTTACGTTAACATTTTAGGTCAACCTTTGGCGTTTCTTTAGGTAAAATATCAATATAGGTATAGGTTATTTGGGTAGAAGTACGCCAAATTTTGTAGGAAAAAGTTCTTATTACACGCGATTTTCTACATTGTTATTATTTTTACGTTCTTATGAACCTGTAAAAAACAATTTTCGTAAGGAAAAAGTAGGTCAGTATAAAAACAAAAGACATTCAAATTTCAATATTTTATTTACTAAAGAAAAGGAATACATTATATCCTTTGCTAAAATATTTAGCATATATTAATAATATTTTAATGAGAAAATGATCATAACATGTGGAAACAGTGAAGTGTAAAATACGAAACGTGACAGGAGCGAACCGTTTAATATTTTACAGAGCAATGTCAGCCGTCTATTTCTCTAGTTATAAAAAATTGCACTCTATAAATAAGGGCAGCGAATATTGTGTAACAGTACTACCACTGCGGTTGTCTTTTGCGTCGTAATATTATAAAACTCCTACTTAAATCTATGAAGTGTCTAAAAAGCAAACCAACGCGGTTCCAACAACGTAGGAGATAATATAAAAAATTTATATCGATCTATATTAATGCAAAAAGGTAACATATGAAATTACGTGGTAAGGATAGAATTCCGAAACAACCATCAGAACGGCGACAGGGAGTGAATCGGAATAACCAGTTATCGTATTATTTTAACCATTACAACTATTCAACGATACTACGCAACGTATCATGAGTGAAAAAATAAATAAATGGATATTCCAATAACATTCCGCGGGTTTCCAATGGGCGGCAACTAGGCATAAGTCTAAAGGCACGCTAAAGAAACTCTCTAAGGCCGGGTCTGTGGGAGTCAACAATGGTACGCCGATAAGACTATAGATGCAAGTTAATTTATTTAGGCACTTCCCATAGTTACTGTATTTCTTCACCTCTATATATTTATTTCGTGTATTACTCACGATCGCTAAGCGGTTCTATGGAACCGAGATTTGAGTCGAAGGAGTAGAAGTAGAAAAATACTGCACGCGCGGCGCTTTCACTGACTCATTCTTCCCCGAGCTATAATGAAGCGGCAGTTGATATATGAAAATGGGCAATTTGGTGTTGCCAGTACGAAAATTGATATTACGACACTGAATTAAAAACTTTCGTCGCTTACATTAAACGAGTCGATATTGAACGTCTCATATCTTGTCAACTATCGCTTCACTATCGCCAACACTTGGTTACTTACTAGAACTCAACCCCAATATTTACATTCTATAGGTGAACACCTATGTGATGTTATGTTTGTGATAACGTGACATAAATGCGCTATAACCTTAACGCTATATTACAATAGAGTTGCGAATCTCATTTATTTAAGTTACATCTTTATTTTTAATAAAAGTCTTCAATTTCTAACTCTAAGGCTCCGAGTTTTAACGCAAAATTAAGCGGTCTATATCCATAACCTACACGTTCGATACGTTCTAATATAATTTTTAATATTTCATCAATCAATAATTTACGCTTACATTATTACGAGACTGTCTAGCCATGTTATGATTACAATTAATTTTATGAGTATAAAAAAGTTGTTCAGTAATTCAAACGTAGAAATGGTTATTGTACATTTCATCATTATCAGTTATGATTCGTTTCAATATTATTTTTTTATTCGTACAAAAACAACTCTTAACAATTCATCCTCAAAAATGTCTTGCACTTAAACACTAACGCTTATGCCCTAATATTCGACGAAAAGTATAAATTACTTTATAGAACTCGCTATTTACATGTCATATACTAATCTCTTACGTATGTTATCTGTTTCCATTGTATATTACGGTGACCAAAAGTGGTAATTTATACAATAGAATTAAATCGCTACAATATGTCAATTGTAATTGATCGCTGCTGTTGTTGATATTATTAATAAGTTGTTAATATTACCAATTTTAGTCCGTAACCTTAGAAAGTTATTAGAATAACCTCGTACATATAAGCGTCTACCTACCGAATGTTTAAATATACGAGAAACAAACCAGTATCTGTGCGTTTTTATCAACATATTATACGAATTGGCAGTTACGATTGCATTAAAAATAACAATTACCATCACTAATTAATACGTTATTATCGATAACTACTATTAATAAATAATCATTACATCTTAAAAGTCATGGCATCTTTGGTATGTTTCTAATGTAAATTAATGAACAAACGTGAGTATTGTTTTAACAAGGCAATATGAGAATGCCCATTTTTTTTAAATGTATTTATACTTACATACATAGTTGCGGATTTGACATGTCAATTTAATAGACAACAAGGAATGCATAACCTTTATATTATCTGTACTGCAAACATTTCGTGTCATTTTTTCAGCTTGAATTCAGTTATTGTACGCGTTAACTGAATTGAAGCACCATTAATGCATTTAATTGAATGTTGTCCATTAAACCGAATGCAGCCTTAACATTACAAATGTATAAAATTCAACGTTATAACTGCGATCAATACTTGTCATCTATTGTAAACGCTACTCTACCGTCCGTACTAACATCAGTCCAAAAGAAAACGGACTCATTGTAATTTATATTTCACGCGCATTTTCCATTTGCGGGGTAGTCGATCGAATTTCTTTTCATAAAGCAAACAGGCGTGGAGTACACGTGACGTGCCGTGGTCACCACAACCCATACTTGACCTCGAATAGGACTGAACTTGTATCTGAGTGCAGGTTACGTTGGTTACAGACGACGAAGTTCGTTCGCCTCGTCATTTACTGTCTGCCCACAGCAGCACCAATTAGAACGCGACAATCGCTTTTCCGGCAGAAATATTAAGTTCAATGGTCGTGCCTCCGCTGGTGAATGCTGGACAGACGGCTCTACAACTATTTTAGTACACTAACGATATAACAGCTTAAAAGCTTTACAATAACAACTCCGTGAACATTTTGTCGATTACTAAAACTGCATTTAATTTAAAAAGGAATCAGAAAAATCATCTCATCGAAATCAGACCGCAGTCTGCAATAGCAGTACAATTATAATACACTCCGATAACCCCTTGTGCTATCTCGTCGTCTAATAAAAAACTAGGCGTGATGTACAAATTACAATCCGGCCAAACACTTAGGCACTAGGTCATTACAAATAGAATTGACATTTTCTTTACACACAATCAATTTTTAACAACTGAGCGACTTTGTGATTTGAACACTCCGGCGCGCGGCTTCGGTAACAACAGGCTAATTAGTCAAGAAGCGATTTGTAAGTACGGATCGCCGTACTAGTGGAAATGTATTTACATTCCTTTGTCAAGGCAAAACAACATCGGGAATGATTTCCGATGAGAATATTAACGTTTTTGGCCCACTTTTCTGGATTTTTTTTTTCGATATAAACTTGTCTTCGTGTAATAGAATGTATGTACACAATGATCAACTGATCACAGTCAAGTTGACAACGGCGCACCGACAATCTAAATTGGCAATGTGGCATCGCAGTGCCCGCTTACGCTCTATGCCTATGTATACATAATCGCTAAATCTATAACATTATCGAATAATTATCAAAACGATCTTCTAGTAATCTAAATACACTCATAAGAAGCACTTTAATGAGTAAGTATCAGAACTTTACATATTATTTATACAGAGTAAATATAATTTATATATACTTTGTGTTTCATTATAGTGTCGCTTAGTACCATTAACCAGACAATGCATTGAATGCGTAATTATTACAATATCAATATAAGGGAATGTGGATACACTTGTGCGAAATGGGCAGTGGTATATATGTATAATAACGTTTGACACATAACGTCAAATAAATGCAGCGTCAGTACATAACTAAAGGCCCTGTCACGCGTGTTTGAGTCGGCGTGCGGTACGGCCTGTCATTTCGAATATGATTTTCGCGCTTGTTGCACGGATGACAGGAAAACGTCTATAAAACGATAGGGTGTCACTCGCACGCGGGCCCAAACCAGCATGGTAAGAAAAGGGCCTTAACAAGTTGAATGGTACATATGGATTTTATTTACAACAGTGCTGTCTGGTTATAACAATATCAGTTTTTCAGATAAAAGAGAAATCGACGCTATGTTTTAATGGCGTAAAGCTACAATTAGTAAAAAGCAAACTGTGAACTCATTATCGCATTTTCATAAAGTTTGCACTGCAAGGATTCATCGAGGTAAATCCGAGACTTAGCACGCATAGAAAATCCGCAATGACACTCACAACATTACATAATCTAGTTATCAACACGTTACCAACAAAACTTATATTTCCACCTAAATTAGTAAACTATGTATATTCTAACCAATCTACAAATTTGTTGCATTATTTGTCATACATACATACATGATCGTAATAAACGTACCGTTCTTTTCATTCGAGAAAAGAAACATTTTCCTTACACTTCCGACTGCCGTTGAATGATCACGAATACGTACATTTTTTTATCATGGAAGAGTTTCGTTAGTATCACGAGCACAAACATTCACGTTTCAACAAATTACTTAAAAATACACACGGAACTCCAATCGAGCGGTCACGCTTTACACTAACGTCTCTACGAATTGGTAGCGTTATCGCGGCCGCGACACAACAATAACTAGTCGAGTGGACATCGTCCTAACGTACTAACGAGGGGGGTTACCGGTAACAACGCCCCCGCGTCTCGTGCGAGGCGGGGGGGGTAAAGTCCGTGGGGCGGAGGCGCTAGTTGCGGTAGATGTACGCGCATGGCTGGGGCGCGGGCGGCGGCGGGGTGGGGGGGCGCTCCCCCGACGGGGAGGGCGACGACGACGGCGGCGACGGCGACGACGACGATGCGCCGCCGCTTCCTGACGTCGAGCCGGACCCGCTGCTGCGCTGCGACACTGCTGGCAAAACGATCCATTAATTCCTTCCCAACTTCCACAACTGTTACTTGTAAAGCAATGGATTTTCTTCACCGACTCTATCTTTGTCAATTCTTACTTTTCTCTACACTGCTATGTAAAAAGTGATCTATAATTGGATTCTTTGATGGAATTGCAATGCTGGGTTAACTTAAGTTCTGATATTATAAAGCATTAATTACCCAACGTATGATGGTGGTGCGTATTATGCTTGTGCTGATGCAGATCGCGCGCGTCCGCCCCGCTTGTTTCTCAGAGATACACCTTCTTCACGGAGCGCGTGGTCGAGAAACCGTTGTCGTTGCCGCGCCGGTACCCATCGCCCTGCGGTCCGAATATTCCTGCGTTAACTAACATGCCGATGTCAATATGGGTGCTTGAACTAAAAAAAACGATTAGTGATTCAATAAAAGCGAGTTTTGACATTAACCAATGTTCAATCTTTAAGGTTTTCAGTCTTATATGTGACGGTTAATTTAAAACAAAACTCGCTTTTATTTGCATATGATATGGCAGAGAAAAAAATTAGTAAAATGAGTTAGACATTATAACATAGATAATAAAAGAAACAAATCATATTAATCATGGATAGAACGTTGGGAACATAATTTGAATTTCGATTAATGGATTTCAAAGTTATTCAAATGTATAAATAGCATTACAAGTTGATTAAAAATGACAATGAACTGTCTCATGCATGTCAGACACAACTAAAAATATTAAAATGAATACTGCGGAAATGTATCATGCAAAAGTAAAAGCATCATTATCATGATATTGTACTGACCAAATGTAAAGGCATGTAGAAATGACATGCAAATGTGACACTTAGAATGAAATGCATAGGTACGATTATACGTTACTTACATTACCGACGAAGCATATTACCCAAGATTACTAGGCAACTATATACTTGTAGTTTATTTTTCGTAATGGAAAAATCACTGGACTGTAGGAAGATCAAGTAAGTCAATACGGGGGGTAACAGGAAATATTACATTTATACATACGATAAATAGAGAGTTTACATTATAAAGCTTTTAAAAAGATGTAGAAATGCATAAATCGATATGGTATGCAATGTAAAGGTAATATGTTATGTGTACTTCCTAACGCAAAACGTGTACGTTTCGTCCATATCATGTAATGGTATGTGTATTTAACCATATTCGGCTCGAAGGACCATTTAATACTGTATGAGTTCTTGTCAGCTCCACTACATTATAATTCCAGACAGTTAAATGAAAGTATGAGAGCGAGCACGCGTAGTCCTTGACGGGTAATCGCGACTACAAGGTGAAGTATTTTAATGTGAATTTAGTTGTATTGCGCTCCGCCTGTAAATATTGGCTTCATATCCCTTACAAACGCGCGGTTGCACCTGTACGGTCACTTTTTTCAAAATAGCACTTTTTTGTTATTCAAAACAATATTATTAGTTCCAGAATATTATTATACTTACAAATTATGTAGCAGTTAAAGTACATTAAAATACGAGTATTACACTATTTCAATATATTGTTAGAAATATCGTCCTACAATTTATTTCTTAAAATTTCTAGCAAAGTTATGTACCTATCGATATATTATTGTACAAAATATAGAGGTATATGTGTTTATACAATATATAATATATATTTATATCATTCACATTCAGTACATAAATAAATACGAGCAGTATTATTTTCTACTGGCATCAGTTAATCCGTCAGAAATATGTATCGATTTGGTTGCGTACATCATTCTGATCGGAGCGTATCCTGGGCTACGGAGCTTTGTCTTTCCTTATTACCAGCATTATTGTAACTACTCGCAATCGTCCACCGACATCGTCACTATCGTGTACTGATACACACGTACCTACATAGATATCTCTGTCCGAGCTCGTCCAAGCTACAAAACCTTACAAGCCATGCGTAAGAAGAAAATGAAATACAACTGACATTGACCTGGTGCGAGCGGAGGGTTCCGAAGTTGTCGCGGCGGTACGCGTCCGGCTGGAACTGGAAGAGGGTCTCGTGGTGCGGGTGGTAGGGCGGGTGCTTGCGCAGCGTGGCGCGCGGCGACGCCGGCTTCGGCTGCGGCGCCAGCACCGGCTCCGCGTACGTCACCTCTTCCACTTGCTGAAGCAGTTTCGGCTCCGCTTGGATTCTGTTGGATAACGAGAGACGTAATTTTTTTATTCTGTTCCTTATATTACTCATATTGATGTAAATTTTCTCAAGCGCTCTAACAAGGTTTCAGGGAGGGATACTTTTTGTAAGAACGCTTTTTGAATATTTACTATTGGAAGCTAAATTCAAATACATATTACAAACAGCTCGTAATCTGTAATCCGCGTAAGAATATTTTATCACCATAAAAGAAAATATATTTGGATATTAGATATCACTGATATTTGAATCTCGTACGTACCTGTTAATGTTCTGTCTCTGTTCAAAATATTCGTATTCCGTATCTGGATATGGCATGTTGTCGTCGTCGTCTTTCTTGCATCGTCTTCCACATATGTAACCCGCAGCAAACCCTGCGCCCAACGCAGCAAGAGCTCCGGCCGCCACCGCTAAAGCTAGAGTCTCTACTGAATATGCCGCCGGAGGAGGGTCTGCTGCGAGAACTTTAGGACCTGATGACAAAGAAATAATTTTTAAAAAAGCTAACTAAAAGATTTGGAAATTATGGAAATTAAATATTTGGAAATTAAATATTTTAAATTACCAAATTACTAAGTTAAGATCTACCTTCGTTGTTATTGTTGCTTCCTTTTCCATCCTTGTCTTGAACGATGTTGATTACTTCTCCTTTTGTCTCGCCTCTGGGATCGTCATACAATCCGGAACTCAACCCACCTACAGCCCCAGCGTCTTTACCTAAGACAAAGAATATGTCTTATTTATACAATATACTGTGGATATAAAATTTGCTCGAGAAAATCAGAGTTATGTTCAAGTCCAAGTCCAAGTACCATGTATCAAGTCAAAGTACCATGTAAAACATTGTTATACTAGCAGCTGATTAATGCCATCGAAACATGTATTGTAACAGATACTTACTATGAGGACATGCAGCGTGACTTCCAGTACCAACACTCTGGTAGAAGGAGTTCTCGTCAAGCCAACGGCTGACACCGTGAGAGTAAGCTCTACACCTTCCGGCTTGCTTATCCCAAGCGCAGTACGGGTCTTGGAGAGCCACGCATTCACTGAAAGAAAAAGAATACCATAAATTTAAATGTTATTCTTATTGAAGAGACATGTATTTAGATCTTAGAATAAGATTCATTTCGATATTTGGAAGTAATTTTAATAATGAATCATCCTGGTTTCTTTATTTAACATATTGCTCGTATAATTAGGTACTCACGAGCAAGAACTAATCTTGTCACTGGAACAGCGATGCAGTCTCAAACTCAGTACTTCTTTATCTGAAACAGCGATCAGTCTAGCCGCATCCCGTCCCGCCCTCGCCACTCTCAATGCCCTGACTGGAGAACCAGCTGCAAAAGCCTGCAGCTCTTCGATTACAACTGGTACTGCACGTTTGTTTGAGTCGTACGACACTGCGTTGATCGCTTTGATGATTTTTCCGTTATCTGGAAAAAGATTATTCATTTTGGGAAATTCCATGTTATGTAACAGTTTTAGGATAAAATACTTTGAGGTAAAAAGTTTACCTGTCCCGATGAAAAGCACGTCGTATGCCTTTCCGCCTGGTGTTTTCACTTGGGGGTCTACAGCGATTTGTGTAAAACGGTAGCTGAAATAAATAATTAGGGATATCTATGACGTTGTTATTATTTTTATATAACAGTTATTTCGATGTCAGGCTTCTAGTATTAGGCAAAGGTACATATTAAAACAGACATCAATTTTTGCAATGTTGGTAATCCTCTACTTTTGTTACAAGATCAAGTTACGTAACTAGCTCATGTTTTGCCTTTATGAAATTCATAAACCGATCTATAAGCACATGAATACATACTGGAAACTGGTTCTGATAACGATGGGTTCTCCAAAGAAGGCTGGCACGGACTCGTCCATCAGTGCATGAGTCTTGATGAAGTTGAGGGTCTGGTCGCGGAGGAGCCTCGAGTCGTTATGGCATGTGCCCGGACGAGGTTCTGGGACCTAGAAAGATAATGTATGTATGTAAAATGTTGTATAAAATGCTTGAAATCTATTTTAAGATGTGGAATGTAAAATCCAAATATAGTAGATTTGTGCTTTTCATAATCATGCTTTTACTTTCGTGTTAAAAATTTATAATCTGAATCGAAACTATTTGTCTTTTAGTATGAGACATTATCGCTTGAATGTTACTTAAGTCCGATAGTACTGTTGTTTTTTTATATCATCGATTTACGAGATTACAAACCTTTGCGCTATTTACAGGGAGCCAATTAGTGTTGATCGCGCTCTGCTCTTTGAAGGTACCCTCGAAAGTGTCAGCAATGTCTTGCATGCTGAAGGCGCAAACTGCACTACCGGATATGCTGTTCGGTGGTGTTGTGAATGTTCCGTAAATGAGTTGTGCATTCAGACCTCCGTATACACCCTCTATTAACTCCGTGGTTGACTCTGCAATATAAAATAAAGCTTTTAGATGGAAACAATAAGATACAAGCTTCGTCCAATTTGGTAGTTCTATGAAGTACTGATATTCTAAGGCCGGTAATAATTCGGAAATTCTAGTAAGGTTAGAAATAATGAAAAATATGAATAGGTGAATATTTTCACTTTTCAGCGTCTGTTTACTATAAAACCGTCAAGACATCAAATAATAGTGAAGCTTTTTAAAAAGGATTATTTAAATTTAGAATTCTCTGAAAAATAGGGATAAATTAACAGTAGTTGCATTCGCCCAGAAAACCATGAGGTACTTGAGTAGGCCTATTACTCGTGAACGTTATAGGATGAAAATACTTACGAATCTCATTGAAGTAGAACGGGAAGTCGCCAGCGACGGAGCAATTGAGACGCGACTTCAAAAACGACGTCCATCTTTGTTTGAATCTGTGCGGACCGCCGCGGTCGTCTCGACACACTCGCGCAACTCTTGAGTACACCGCCTGATAAGATTATTAACATCATCAACCCTTTTAAATCCATTGTTGGGCGTAAAGTTACGGCGGGATGGAAAATATTACACGTCGTAGAAGTGAGTACGAACCACTCTAAAACGCTAAGTTTGTTCTACTATATTTTTCCCCAGGACAGAGATATTTGGCACTCGGTGCTTTCTGCCTACCCCGT
>DWEM01002870.1:0-11448 GCA_018245935.1 Agara belti belti | reverse complement strand
TGATGAGTGAGTGGTGTTTCTTTGCATTCAAACTCCCATCACTGAGATGAGATTCCAATGCCGGATGGGCCCCGTCTGCATAGAAGAGTGTCTTCTTCTAGGGTCCCTACGGTCACTGTATAGTCTACGGTTCCTACAAAGGGTCCGCCGCGACTCGTCGACTCTCGGGAAGCATGCTGGGTCCGGTGGGATAATTAAAATGAACTACGTATTAAGAGAAACCGTAGCGACGTAGGAAGATCAGGTCAACGGCTTCAACGGACGGGCCGATATGACCACTTTGGTGAAAGTAGAAGATGCGAAATAGGTTTATCAGGAACGTAGCCGGCGGAGATGTTTACGGTCGGTCTACCCCTGTGGCAAATAAGCGTAACCGTATAAATAAATATGAATATATGACTAGCATTATTGATATCCGCTAGCGACATGAAATATCGCTGTTAGTTATACTTTTAATTGGAGCACGACTCTTTATACATATTAGGTATTTTATTTAATGAACATGAAAGCGAACGTTCTGAACACGAAAACTGAACTTTTAATAATAATTGGTAACCCATTACCAATTAAAATTTAGTATAAAATTGATTAAAACATATACCGCATATTCATTTAGCCGTAAATTGGTAGTTTTATACGTCGGCCGGCGCGCGGACGCGGGTTCGATGATGTGTTGTATGCTACAAATGGAAATGGTAACATTACGTGCCGGCCGACCTCGGCGGAGGTGCACGCGTTCTTGCGGATTTTAGCCATTCCTTGACAGCGTACATGTAGTAGATACGTGTAACCTTTACCTAATATTGAATAAGCTTGTCAACCCTGCCCCTAGCCACGTGTAAAGCATGGAGCGGTGCTGCTCTATATAAAACTAATTGAGTTCAGTTCCTTATGTTTAAGTCCGTTTTATGTAAGAGCCTCGTTGCCTTCTACCTGGACCGCAGCAGTGCGAGCGAATAATAAAAACTTAAGCCATGGATGTGAATTATTAAAAATATGCGCTAAACGAAAGAGACGAGAGGTAAAGTTTTTAGTGATACATATATTATGTTCATACTTATTTTTCGTAGGGGTAAGCGGGGACTGACAGTTTTTACCTTTCACGGTCGGTGAATACTTTTGTTGTCTGTATTATTTTCATCGAAGTCCACCTGGCATTCTTTGAAGAGATATCTTCGACCGTAACCGCCTACCCTAGGTCCAGCTTCACACACTTCGCACTCACTATCGTTCATTCCATGTAGGTCTCAACGTTAGCATTGAGTGTTATCTAGCCGTTCGCTCGTGATGAGACTCCGGCCGGAGCCCACACCGCACAACACAACAGAAGCTTATTTACGGTGCGTTATCACCGTGCGTCGTTGGCGAGCCCCGATAGCGCTAATTAAAACGCGTATGTGGTCGAATTATCGAAAATGGATTCGAACGGACGGAGCCGCCGCTGATTATGGCCTGTTGTTGGTCAATTTTTGTTTACATTCAAATCGCAGGCCTCGAGACGGCGCGGCGGCGGAGTATACCAATGACGGATGGGCGGTATGGTTTAATTCACTGTTCTCTTGGAAGTAGCCAAGAGTCTTCTTCTTACCGTTTTGGACTACGCTGACTAGGGCCTTCGAAACGAAAATGTCGATCTTACACATAACATTCATAATTGTTAAGCCTTTCTTTATAAGTTCCCATCTCGATCGAAGCCTCGACCGCATTACCCGATTGCCTTCGTTCGCGACCACTCTACGTCACATTTCTGTTTTCCAAATATATCTTTACATTTCTGAGACCGACGCGGTGTAATATCACCATGCAAATCTTAAGTGATATAAATATGCATGTTTATTACGCGTTTTTCAAATGAATTATATTTCAAATCTTTACAGAATTTTTCATATGTATTCAAATTCAAAATGTTTGTTTCATTTTAATGTACATTACATACGTTTGATGTGAGTTAAAGTCATATATACAAAGTATTCGTACACGCCGTCGAGCGAGAGATGAAAGCCGCAGGAAAATCTCTCGGCATTCTTTTATGCGAAGTGTTAATCTTTATATTATTAGGTCTCTCCGCTTGGCTCCGTTTGTACTCTCGTCGAGCGAAGCTAACCTTTAACGTGCGTTAGTCATATCAAAATACAGGCCACAACGTTCTTCGTGACCCCAGCCGCTCTGCCGGGCGTGACCACCATGCTAATGTGGCGCTTAGGATGCGACGCGCTGCCACCGGCCATGGGCCATGAGACGCGGCCGTGGGCCACGAGACGCGGCCACGGTCGCCCAGTCGGAGCCACGGGATTTTCCTCTCGGTTTACACTCTAAATAACAATAGCGCAATGCCATTAAATAATTATTGTTGTTACGTTAACTTACTCATTTTCATTTCCAGTTTAATAATGAGCTCCTCGGGTTAATGAGTTCTAATCTTGCTCATTAGATAACTACAATACCTATTTGGTCATCGATTTGTCGTTGAGTGAGTTCTAAGCTCTCTCTGCTTGTCGAAAAACACTCGAGCTTAGGCAGTTTTTAGGCCGACAAACACAGTACTATGTCATTAGATCGGTGTCGGGTAAAAGTTGACAAAGACGGGGGAGTATTGTCAGTTTTATGTTGTCGCTAGCGTGTACTACGACTGTTTCCAAGTATGTTAAAATTCGATGTCAATAAATGATGTTATTTTTATTATATATTTTACAATGAGGTATTTTGCCGCCGTCGGCAAGGTAGGCCACGGAAACGTCGACGACACTCGGATGAATATGTTGAAAATTTGACTTTATTAGCAACGAACAGACCCCCGCGCGGCAGGAGAGGCCTTCGTCCCGCTCTGCATATGCGATTACTTATCCCACGGTACTCGTGAAGTCGCGTCAGCGTATGCGACATGGTGTCTTGCTGGGATCGGTCGTCAACAGTAGCTAATAAAACTATAATTTTCCCTGTAGATGATACTCCCGTATTACATGTGTTAACAGCAATGTGGAAATCAACAGGAAGGTGCTTTGACGTCTCACTCGGGACGACGTGCAATGTTATATTATTCAATGTTTATTGTTTATTGTTTCTATTATCTATTCTAGAGGTGACTGGCGTTTGTCGTCTTTCCTGTAATTTTAAACTTTTTAACTACATAGTTGTCGACTGTACTTTAGTTTACTTTTTCCTATATTTATTCAAGTAGAGCTGTTGAAAATATAATTATTTAAAGAAAATACCAAAAAAATCTGGTCTGATAACCTAACTTAATATGCAGATTGAAATTACTTAGTAGAAGGCTTGTCTAAGGAATTAAAATAGTCGCTGCTCTATTTCTCTTTAAATAACTGTTTTATGTTACCTGTCTTCTTTAATGCTTTAACGGTTTTCGGATCTAAATATTATCATAACTTATTTTGAAAAAACTTCACCGACCCTTATACTAAGATTCAACTTGTTCGTACAGCCTTCGCAGCGACCAACACTCTCTATCTCTCTCTCTTACTTTGATTGTTGCGAAAAACGCAAATCGAATGTTGGGTAACGTACGTTCAGTATACCTACTGTGATTTAATATTCATTGATGATATGGCTCTGGAGACTAGATATATTTATGTACTCCTAAAGCGAGTTATGATCGTCAATTGTTGATCGTAGAGCACGTGAACCGCCTCTAGTTTAAATGATCAGACGAGGCCGACGTCCGCTTACATCCAAAATGAGCTTTAAAAACTAATTTTTATTATTGTGTTCGTAAAATACTTCGAAGACATTAAAATGTTGAAAACTCCTTTATCTGCGTTCGCGTGACGCAAATCCGAACTGCATAAATTTATTATTGTAATATGTTAAATCTGATTAACATACTTTAGTTGGATCCCGTATCTAGTGAATAGTTACTTTATAACAGGATGACGCGGTTGGCTCGGCGACGTGCGTAGCTTCACGCTTCGCTCGATGTTTTAATCATTTTTACGAGTTCTAATGGTACATGACCTTTGTGTCCAGTCGTACCTCGTTAGTTGTTAAAAAAAAACCGAGTTGGTAATGGAGCTTCTTTTTGGAAATGGACAATATCTGCTAACAGCCGTCGGCGAACGTCGTGCCGCGGCCGGCTTGAGACATGGTCGATTGGTAGGAAATGCATTGTGACATTGAAGCTACGACGATTAAAACGATTACAGGTTACTATGAAACGATTTTTCCTCAGGAATTATCAAAGATCTGCGATGCACTGAAGGGACAATAAAGCTGGCGGCACACGGTAAAACCTCTGCTGTTGAAATATTGTCAATTAATAAATAAATTAATTCCGTTTTGTTCGTGAGGTGTATAGTATCGGAATACAAAACGAAATTATTGGTGCGAATTAGAATCAACCTTCAGGTGGCGCTGCTTGTTCGCCATTATGTGATATAAAAAAAAATATATAGGTACAACATACCTACAAACAATCCAGGTCTAAATGTTAACAACGAAAATCAAAACAACATTAAGTCAGTGACGTACGAAAAGCAAAAAAGGTGGGGCTCGGCCACTACGCCTCGGACTAGAGCGTGGGTCGTCCATTGTTCGACGGCGCCCGGTGCAGTGGTTACTAAATCTGACTGTTCAAACGCAGATCGCGGCTTCGATTTCCGATTTATTCCGTGTCTGGCACAGATCTCGAGGAATCCTGGCACTTATCACTGACTTTTTATAGTTATGAGCGTTTTATACCTTAACGTTTTAATATCACTCGCTACAACGGTGAACGAGAACATCGTGAGGAAACCTGCGCATCTTAGGGTTGTTATAAAGGAGATACTATTTTCGGAGGTGTGTGAAGTCTGGCAATCCGCACCTGGCCAGCGCGGTAAACTATGGCTAAAAAATCTTCCCCTATTGGCTTAGTTGGGGGATAGGATGTACGTTGTCCCAATACATAATTATTATTATTTTATATTGTTACGTGAAGCTTACACGGGACGTACCATAAACAGCCGGAAGTCTCGTTGCCGCCAGCTACATATACAGGACCATTGTTTAAGGAACACGACGATTATGTACACTGAAGCTTTTTTGTTTCACGCGTACATTTATTGATCGGTGTGTAGGATATTGTTTGTTATTTTATTTACCATCTACACACAGATGCTGCCGTTTCTCAATAACAAATCAACAATATTCTCGGTTCCTTATTTATCTTTGTTGTACATAGGTTAAAAGGTCTATAACATTAATTGTCGATTTTGTCGACTCTACAAGTAAAACATTTCTAAAAAAAAATATTGCAGACAAAAGTATGTAACGGACAGAAATATTTTCTCTAGGTTAATTCGTCCATCTCAAATTTTCGGAATATATCTGCGTCGACCGTCAACGAGCTGGGTTCGTTGACGTCATTCAAATTTGGTCAACAGGTTTCGGACGCAAAAGTCAACCTTGGTTAAAGTCAAGAATATTTGAGCGAGTTTTTGTATGCTGTGCTATGCATTATAGAGGCATAGAGGCTCTCAAAACCCTAGCTAGTAATAAATAGAAGGCACAATAATGCTCTCTTGGAAGTTTCGCTACGTATGCGCATTTGTCTGACGATGCAAACGTCTAAAGGTATCGATTTTTATCAACCATTCCTTTGTTCTTAGTTACAACGAAATTCATACAGAAATGTAAGTACTGTAAGTATACTGTAAGTAGGTCGATACACGACGTTAACTTCACAGTTATTTATGTATTCATTTACACTTTATGGGTATTTTTACAAAAGGGGGACGTAATGCCTAGTGGTATTATCTACCAGTCAACTCTCGGTGTTGCTAAAAAATTTCAGTTATACAGAGTGTTTTTTTTTTGCGTCACGGAACGTCGTGGAGTCAGAAATGCGTCAGAGATCCAAAACAAACTTGGCTCTTATTGCTGACATTATCGGTAACATCGCTATGTCTACATTTACCTTGTAGTCATTAAAAAAAAGTTTTCATACGAAAGGTATGGACGTTGAGGTATGTGTCGTTACCGTCGCACTCCTCGGGAGTACAAACGCGCGCAATCGAGTTAAGGCTACGAGCCCGTCACGGATTGCTTAGAATCGGTAGTTTAAACTATGATGAGTTAAACGAAACGATTATGCGTTTTAAAAATTAGTAAAAAATACACCGATGACTCTATGATCTATTTATCGCGTGTTAGGTTCACGCGATCTCTCCCCGCGAGGTAGCCAGATAGACATTTGAAAAATCGAGACCGTTTAAACGGAATACTTTTATTTAAGGACATGAATATATTACATATTATAGGAGTAATAAATACCACTGAAAAATAATTGAGGATTTTGAGAGAAAATTGAGAAATTTCCGTCTTCTTCTTCCTTCATCTCCCTTTATTCTGTCTACTGTAACTGTGTAATGTAGATGAACAAGCATACAGCTTTCGATTTAGTATTAGAATGTGCCACCGCTTAGTTAAAATCTGGAATCTATCTATCTATTCAACAGAAGAGCCCAGCCAGGCGGGTCTGCACCATCCTATGATAATTGACTGGCCTGTTCGACTTCCACCGAAGATAAATATTTTTATGGTAGCTGCATCATTTTTCCATGTCCCATTGCTGGACATAAGTGTTTCCCGCTGTGCAATGCCCGGAGCATACTCCACCACGTTTCTCCAGTTTCGTTATTATAACACAGGTCCTGTCAAATTTGGTATCAGATAGTCGTGTGTGATTTGTTCCAAGATATTATTATTATAATACAGGTACATATATGGAAGTCTGAACGAATAGTTTTCCTTTGCACACATTGTGAACGATCCGAACGAGCCGCGGTCGCCTGGGCGCAGTATTGTAAAAATCGCATCGTCACCTAACAGCCATGTATCATACGCTCGTAATTGGAAGCTACGTCCACGGTGACTAACCGCACTGCCCGCCCATTGCTCACTGCGCAATGTTGCTCAACATTAAGCAACTCAGCCTAGGATTTTAGAACGTCCAAGTGCTATTTAAAAAGTTCTTTTACTTTAATTTCAGAGAAGTGCCAAACGAGCACGCCGGCACCTCGTGTCAGTGATCTGTGTAATGATGTTAATATGGCAACGAAACTAATGATCTTCGTTTCAAAGTTACACAATAATTAATTACGTAAAAAAATGATGAATAAGTAGCCGCAACAGCGACTACAACGGTAGCTTAATGGATCTTAGCTCAGCGGCCGACAGCTTAGTAGCTTTAAGACGTAACGAAATAAAATAGATCTTATAATTTTATTGTTCCAAGTTTAAAACAGTCTATGGCATGCGCTGAACTATGGGCGTCACTAAACACACAACATACATAATAAAACTAAATCACAAACACATACAATAATAAAGACTGAGATTAAACATCCACAATAATTACATTCGACTTAAGCGCAGCTAGCATGCGATAATCATTTAACATCGATTTTTCCAGCTTCGATAATAGAATAGAGACAAAGCTATGTAGAAGTAAGTAGACGAGTTCCATAGATCCATTTTCATTTTATAAGTTTGTTGTACATTTGTGAAGGATTACGTAGCTACGCAGTATGCTCGTAGCTGTTGTAAAGCTTATCATTGGCATTTGTGATATTTTGGGAAAGGTCAAAAGGATTTGCGAAATGATTTGTGTCTCGTCCGTTCGATATCTCAGAAGGATGTGGATTTTAGATTATTCTAAATTGTTTGAAAATTTCGTAAGGCTCTATTTTCTTGATGAATATTTATATCTGATTCAAACCAATTTGATGTCAGCGTTCGTTTAGAGTATTTTTGAATTTCTATCGCTTATGATTAAAATTTATACATGATTATCGAATATTGTGAAAGTGTTCCATCATTAAAATTAGAATGTTGAGTTGTACCACGTGGTCGCAGAGCTGGTCGATAGTAGTCCTTCTACATCCTACCACAACATCAAATCTGATGTTTTCTTCTGTGTCAATTAGGTAATCGGAGATATTACATCAACAAAAGGTAGTGAACGGACGTAGCTACACTACGGGGGTAAGAGTTGCATCAGACTATAAAAGCTGACGTAAGCTTTCTTGCTTAGAGCAGCCCGAGAGCGTAGTGCGGTGATTTTCTTAAATTATATTTATCCAACATTACCTTTTTTAAAATTCAATTTATGATTTTATCATTAAATAAACGTGGATTTTATTTTACACTGTAAGTATGAGTCATTTAAGGGTTATTAAGAACCTGTGCGTTACGTAAGAAGCAGAAGAAAAAGGAGATCGCAGTCAGAGTTTTTATAAATGTTTGCATTCTTTTAGAAGCGGACTAAAAAAATATTTTTTATAGCCTTTCTTTTGTCCTTTCCTAGATATTCAGTTCAAATGTGAATTAAATGACATGAGCAGTTAAACCGTTCAGTGGTAAATGACATATAAGATTGAGGGCTACTGTCGCATTTATATTATTAATTCTGGGAGGTGGTAAAACATGTATACGGTTCGCCCGAAGAAGTACCACCACACCCATTTCTACCGTGAAGTAGTTGCGATTACAACAATTTGAATTTCGGTTTGAAAGGTGTGGATGCCGGTCTACGTGTATACTAGAACCATCTCCGTCCTCAAGAATACCAACGCATTCGTGAACGAGCTCTATACAGGGAGATAGTAACGAATACCAACTGCACTTATACTAACAAGTATTAAGTGCGCTAATATAAACGTTATGGTCTCATTCCTATAGCTCCATTGGACGTTGGTGGCAGATGTCTATGGGCGGCAGTGACCATTTGTGACTGCTGTCTGTTTGTTCGTTGCTCTCTACACTTAAAAAATCTTAATGTAAAAAACGTCATTATGCAAGCATTCAATCAGTTTTAACATTTATTAACAGATAGGAGGAGGAAAATGTTAAAAAATGGGTCCGTTATATTTGTATTCTACATTTCAATTGTGTCTTAGAATTTTGACATCAGGCTCGCGGTGTATTAATAAATACGTGTTTTGCATGGACGTTTGCGCTCCGGCGTCGCGCGGCGTGGGGAAACACATCCTCGCACACTCACCCGGCGGCCTGTAGAGGTGGGCTCGTGGACGAAGCCGCGTTTTAACCGCCACCGATCACTAATGACACGCTGGGTTTTGGCGGACGGAAAATACAGGTAAACGTGTCGATTAAAATAAGGCGTAGCATTCTAAAGATTACATGTTTCGATTTAAGCTTCGGTGACCACATTTACGTGTATGATTAGGGACAGTCTTCAATATGTAAGTCGGTAATCATTGAAGATAAGTCTAATTACTTTAATTATTGTGTTCGTTAGCTTGACTGCAGACGTAGGCAGAAAAAGTCTGTCGGCGCCTATCTGAAGAAGTATTACATGATATGTACATGTATAGTATACCGAACATGATGGATTATAAAATAATGAGATCCTGATCTTTGCTGGATTTACTAGGAATTATTATACCATAACGCCCGATATTTAACTGGGCAGGCACGAACCAACGAGTGTCAAATATCTCTATTCTTACAGACGTTACGCGCTTCTTCAACGACACTGCATACATACGCGCCGATGTCGGGACACTCGACTATCAGCCATTATCTGACCTACGTGTATGGTCGCGGTAAGCGAGCCTTGGTGTCCCTCGAAACCTGCATTTTCTATAATTGAAGATTCTGCTACTGATTGCTATTGAGTTGTCCTCTATTATGTCTGTTGTGGCAGCTGCGGATCTCTTGTTGAATTGAGTCGACACGAGGGCACGTTGAGGTATCGGCACCGCGTCTTATCTCCACAAGGAAGACGATGAATTTTGTTTGAGTGACTTAATCATTTTACAGAATACACTTTTGTGTTACGGCTGTTGTATTGCTGTCACGATGTGTCGAAGCTCTATAGCTTTTTTTATAGTCACGTGGCCATTTGCATTCGGTTTAAGTGTTTAGTATGACTTTACACATAAATATAGTTCACCTTGAAACGTCCGCGCTCGCGTAATTAACTACAACTTCATAAATGTGTAGGAATTATAACATTCCTGATTCTTTTTATAAATACAAAAGACGCAGTAACTCACTTGTCACTATTTCATTTCGAATAAAGTAATCACTAGATAATGCATTTGGAAAATACTGAATATTTTGTGTAAGCGTGTTATAACTGTTGACAAATTTTTGTTGTCAGCGAAAGGTGGCACTGCGAAAGCTGACTCTACCGACAATTTTCTTTCCGAACTTCCGAACTCTACCAAAATACACTGTACCACGATACTCTACATCGCGCAGTAAACTTGTAGTAGGCGTGCGTTAAGGCTTCGATAACTGGGAATTTTAGTCGGCACATTAGACGTAGCGTTAGTAGAAGAATTGTTGAACTGATTATATAAATACCATCCATACGACTCGTGAGACACGCTGAGGCAGTGTCTTATTTTAGATTTATAAACAACATGGCTAAATTTAAATAAGTTTTTCTCCATATAGCCCAAATTTGTATTTTCCTTATAGCGGTGTTAAACGAAATGTATTATCGATAGCGTATGAATGAAGTTTTAACAGGAAAATAAAATAAATACTGCCTGATCGAGGATCGTGTTTCCTTGTATTTCAAATATGTTGCTTAGGATTTCCTCGAGACTTAATTAAAGCGGTTACGAGTAGTTGCATGTTATGTCATGTTCACTTTATTGACAAATGCGCTTATTGAATGATTAGCGCTTTTTATTTGTTCTTGATACTTGTGAAGGCGCTCAATTGTTTAACATAACATGGACCAGTGTAGTTTGTGATGCAGGCTCCATTACAAAAACCAAAGAAATGCATTAGGTTAGGGGTAGATGGAGCAGATACGTAACTCGTGAATATTTGAAACGAAGTCAATACGGAAGGGAAGCCTTTTGTTAAAAAAAATTAAATTTTCATTTGTTTGTCCGCCCATCTAGCTTGATATAAATTCATGTGTAACGTAAAAACTAAGTAACATTTAAATTTACACGAAGTACAACGCTACAAAAAGCTCGAAGTCTAAGCGTATTTCGTGACGGCGACGAGGGATGAAAGGACGTCAAATATATGTATATCTTATATTATGGGAATGTGTATAATTAAATGTATAGCATAATGCAATGTCAATAATGAATCATGAAGTGTTTTTCACCAGGAAATAATGACCGTACAAAAATCTGCGCGCAGCTAAGGCGAGTAGGACGAGTTAGATGTTTCCTCGGCATTAGGCGCATGTGCATCGCACGATGCAACACACTGAACAACGTTTATACTGCCCTAAGTGGATCGAGAAGGAAAATTGACATATCAAATAGTTTAGTGTTATAATATTGCTGAAGAATTATGTATTGATTCTGTTACTATAAGTATTGCGCTAAGATGTAAGATAGTATCGTTCACCATTTATAACCAACTAGCTTTTGCCCGCGACTTCGTCCCGCGCATATATATCATTACTCATATAAACCTTCCTCTTCAATCACTCTATCTATTAAAAAAAACCGCATC
>DWEM01002869.1:0-11449 GCA_018245935.1 Agara belti belti | reverse complement strand
ATGAGAATCGGTCAAGCCGTTTCGGAGGAGTATGGCAACGAAAACTGTGACACGAGAATTTTATATATTAGATATTACACACACAACAGAACAGACACTCGCGTTACTAACACAAATGTTCGTCGTGAACGGAAATCGAACTCGCTACCCCCAGCTCGGTAGTCAGGTTCACCGACCACTGAACTAGAATACCATATTATTTTACACCGTCCTTTCCGCTTGAATCGCTATACATGACATTGGTAAAAATAAAATCATTATTTACTTGCAACGCCGTTGACACTTGATATTGTCGAATGATATTTGTGACTTGTAATAAAAAGGTTCTAAAATGCCTAGCCGGTGTTGGCGTGGCATGCAACACGAAACCTCCGTCGAAGGTCTGGTTATATTTCTTGCGTATTTTTGTCACTATTCGTGCTTGGGGTCCAATGTTCTTTGTAGTACAAGTGAACTGCGTACTTCTTGTGTTAAGCACAAAGTAATAATAGTATTCGGAACGATTCGGCAAAATTAATCACAAATAACAGCGGAATTATATGTGTACTTGAACATTATCTATACAAATAAATAAAATTGAAGTGTCTGTTTGTATAATAATATTAAAATAACCCCTTTTTAATAAATGCATGTGTATGTACACGGTACATATACCAAAATAACATTTTTTACAATTTATGTCTGTTTGTTCCGGCTAATCTCTAAAACGACTTTCACGGACTTTCACGGGCAAATTGATGATGTAATAAGGAGTAACTTAGGCTACCTTTATTTCAATTTAAATTGAAACGCGGACGAAGTCTTGGGCGCAGGGAGTACGCAATAAGATTCCAATGTTAGTAGTGTATTTTAATGAACTTTTGTAGGAAAATTTAATGAATAAAACACGAAGACTTAACAACAGACTTCAAAATTGCAATGTAAATAATCTTTTTCCACATACGGGATAGCAATTCTCCCGTTAAAAGAGGCACTGGTGCCAATGTAAATACGAGCAATGATCAAATTTAATAAAAGAATCAGTTTCGTAAGTCCGTTAACCTTGGGTCGTGCAGATCCGGTTTCCCAATCAGTCTTAGCTTGAAAATCGATTCATACCATTTCGAGACTTACGCTACCAGGTAATAGAGGCGATAATTGCACGTACCCAGATTCGTGTCATTATCAATGGTTGTTCCAATTCGAAGCGTGATTAATCGGCTTTTGTCAAAACAGCCTGCGATTCAAAGTTTTAACGCTTAAAGGTTTCCAACAAGTAATTGGGGGAGGGCGTATTGTATTCGCCAACCACCAACCATCGGTAATGGGTGGAGAAAGAAAAGACAAAGACAAAGATAAAGACAAAGGCAAAGACAAAGAGAAAGACAAAGACAAAGACAAAAACAAAGACAAAGACAAAGACAAAGACAAAGACAAAGGCAAAGGCAAAGACAATGACAAACACGTTTATTGGCCAAATATGGGAACATATGAAGATTTTACAGGATTATTAGTTCAAGCTATATTTTGCCTTTGACGGCGTACAAATTTAAGAAATAGAAGTAAAACTATAATAGTTATTTATTATTAGTACATTATTACACCAAAATTAACACACATGTAAGGTATTCAAAATAAACACGAAACCGTGACTCTGGTACCCAGCATTGCACATATATCAAGTGAGCCATAAACATGTTGAATAAAAAAAAACAACAACCAACAGCCGGCAATCCGTACTGGAACCGCTTGGAGGCTGCAGCCCGTATTTTCGGGAGAGAATTCACCAGAAAAACAAGTGCAGTCTTGTTAATTATCTCTTTTGTTTGTTTACTTTGATTGTTATGGAACTGATTTTGTATTACAATAAGTTTTCCAATATGTACATTTGATGTCATTGTTATATTGATTACAGTTGCATTTGGCCAAAAGGAGGTATATTCATTTTAATGGTTTTCGGTATGAACCAATACACTACCTATTTTTAGAAATCATAACAACAACAACAACAACATACCATCCCGCAAGGTCCCTAACGGGGTAGGCAGAAAGCACGCGAGTGCCAAATATCTCTGCCCTTACAAACCTGACGTGCTTCGTCTGCAGTTATCACTCTCTTCCTGCATACAGGCCGGTTTCGAAGACTCTTGACTCCTCCATCAGCCAGTATCTGACCTATTTGATCGAGATAGGACAGTCTAGGTCTCCCTCGGCGCCTACATCCATCAACACTCGCATTGTATATCTGCTTTGTCATTCTTTCATCATACATTGAAATAAATAAATAATTAAATTAAAATATAAAATCTAGCTATTGCCCGCGACTTCGTCCCGCAATTCCCTTTGGAGTTAGAATTTCGTAAAATGTATGTTTAGTTCACCTCGACGTATCACTACATATATTATTATTATACATATGTAATATTATACATATAAACCTTCCTCTTGAATTACTCTATCTATTAAAAGAATTCGCATCAAAATCCGTTGAGTAGTTTTAAAGATCTAAGCATACATAGGGTCAGACAGTGGAAAGCGACTTTGTTTTATACTATGTAGTGTAATACTGACTATCCTACAACTTAGACCAAATAAATACTGAAGACGTAATGCGATTTGGAAATGCGATAACTTCGTTTCGCGATGAGAAGAATTGCATCCGACGGCGTGTGTCGGTGGATTGCCGCGATGCAGCGCACTGCAGCTGAGCGGATTAGCTGCCAGCCCTATCCATCACGGCCGATAGGGTTGGGGTGAGTTCGTTTTAAGAAGCCTTCCCCGCCTTCCTCGTCTTAGAAAACGAACGCGGAATAAAATGGAAAAAATGATTCTTTATATCCAGTACGTGAATGTGACAGCTTGTTAAAGATGGACTACTATGTAGATATCCTTATACTGATGAGGGTCACGGCAGCAGACCTTCGTGTTGACACAATCAAGTTACAAAATAACGCTTTTAAATACATTTACATTTACATATGTTTTTTTTAATTGTAAAGACAAACAAACACACTTTCGCATTAACAATATTAGTAATTATTGGTACGTTTTAGGTGCGATAATAAATGATAGTAATAAAGAGAAAAGTATTGACTTAGATTTAACTTGTCTGTATAACGATTTCAATGAAATAAAAGCTAAAGAGAAATAAAAAATGAGGCTGTTAGTAGTAATCGAATATGCGACAACTATTTATACCAACTATAGCTTACATATATTTAAGTCCATTTTGACATTATCTAAAGCATCATATCCACTAGCCGGATGCGCACATTAAATATCCAAGCGACAATTATCACTGTGTTATAATCTATATCTATAATAAATCGAAATATTTATATAGTATATTTCAAAAACATACGAAAAATTTAAAAGTTAATAGTTTAAGTAATAGACAACAAGATATTACTATTACCCATATAATTGAACCCTGTATCATTGAAGGTAGGAACAATATGCATACTGGCCTGGTGCTCGAGTGCTTAGATACCCTGACTGCAAAACCGGAGGTCGTGGGTTCGATTCCCACCGATGGGTTCTGTGTCTGGGCGTAATAAAAATATATATGTATGTTTTATATCGTATGTATATATGTGTGTTCATCAGCTATCCGGTTACCATAGCACAGGCATTGAATTGCCTAATTTGGAATCGGATAGCCGTGTGTGGAATTGTCCCCAGATATTAATATTATTCAAAAATAAAAGGATGTGCAGTGTGTAAGTCACCGAAATTAGCGGGTACCAGCGCCATGCACGTGAATGCACGAACCGCACCGCTGCATAATATGACACGTGGCTAATGCATAATGCATGTTAGAATTAGTGGCTTTATATCATAATAGTGTATGAGTTGCGTGGGCGGTGACACATTCGGTTAATGGTACTTTTAGATGACATCGAGCTGCGGGTTTAGTGGATAGGAGTCCCACTGCTGAATTGGTTGGTCGCGGGTTCGATTCCCACCCGCGACACATATATTGTTTGGGTAATGTTCACAAGACGATATAAAAAAATGAAAAAAAAAATTTTTTTTTCTACTTATACATAGTCTACCACGTTGGTCGAGTAGGTACGGTAGACTTCACATACCTCAGAAAATGTTATATACTTTATAGCACATCTAAAGTGTGCAGGTTTCCTCAAAATATTTTCCTTCGCCGTTATAGCGAGTGATGTTTACTAAATTTTTAGTTAAAAAACGCACGTAACAAATCCGAGAGTGCCAGGATCGAACGCAGACCCGCTGGCGTGGAACGATGAATTTCAAACTACTAGGCCATCGCCATCTTACCGCAGAGCAATAATGATTGTACAAGTAGCTGGGAACCACTTTTGTAAGTAAGTAGGGCGGACGGGTCCACAGAACTCAAGTAGGGCGGAAGGTGTCAGTCTAACATAGAAGCGTAATATCTCTGTTTGCTTTTTGATAAATACAAAAGCGAGATCGCCCTAAGATACCCCTTGTTTCTCTCTTGGAATCCAGAACACGGCGGTTTTTTTGTCGTTTAAATGTCTCCATTATTTTTTTTTTTTTTTTCTTCATGTTTACACTCCACAGACTTCCTATCAGACACAGAAAAAGCAAATGTGCTCATCACATTAATGTTTGTCTCGGATGAGAATTGAACCTACGACCTCCGGTTTGGCAAGCAGGGTGTCTAACCATTTCACCACGAGGCCCGTAGCTATCCATCCACGTAGGAATATGTTCCAATTATACAGCAATTGGAGCAAAAGCAGATGCTCGGACAAATTGAATTGTAGATACATGACACACTGGATCCGGAGACCTCCCCTTCCGTGTCAGTAGTTGAAGGAATACATAAAACAATTAAAGCCTTATTTACATATCACTTACTAAGTTTGCGTTGGAAGCATCATGCATAAGGCTTTTATAAAGAGGTGAAAATTGTTTAAAGTAAAGGTAACATTTATGTAAATATAAGTTGGTTAGTATTAATTGGTCAGGACTGCGGGAATATTACTTTGAATATTACTTTTAGTAATATTAGTCCAGTTAGTATATTTTAGTTCAAATGCTGTATTCATATCC
The DNA here is from genome assembly GCA_018245935.1 of Agara belti belti. Taxonomy (NCBI): domain Eukaryota; kingdom Metazoa; phylum Arthropoda; class Insecta; order Lepidoptera; family Hesperiidae; genus Agara; species Agara belti. The sequence goes on along the minus strand of DWEM01002869.1, from coordinate 6,415 downwards.
GCCGTATTAGAGGTTGCTCACAGATATGTAGATACTCTTGAGGTCTAAAAGGTCTAAAAGGCATATTAATCCTTCGAAATGAAACAAAAATTGTTTTAGTTACATGCTTCACGGCAGAAATTATTATCCACTGAAGCCTGCTCAGAGAATGCCACGTCATCGCTGCCTACGTAAACCCCGGGTGTATTAAATAAAATATTTTTGATATAACATCGATTTTAAATATCTGACTTAAGCATATGTTAACTTTACTCTATTAAGTTATAATACTCAAAATTCTAATTTCATTTCTTAAATTTGTATGCAGTGAGAGACAAAATATGTGTTGAAATTTTATGTATAATATGTACATAGTTGTGTAAAGTCTTTAAATGTATGCATGTTTGTGCAAATAAACCTAATTTTCTCGTCTTATCTATGAGATTTAAGATAGAATGCTTCACGTGTTAAGCTGGTTCCATCCTTCACTTACTTTGTGTATAGCTGATTTAGTAGCGAGGTTCCACTAATTGCAAATTCCGCCACTGTTACCATGACAACCAGCGTTTTAGCGACGATTTTGCACCGTCCTTTCTATTATGTTTGTGTGTGTTCACAATGAACATAATTACAGACGGCAGCGCAATGGCGATTCCTCTTTGAAAAATTGGATATAAAATGCACGAGAAAAAAAAATTGCAACACACATTTTCAGTATAACTTCTGAGAATAACAGAACATAAATCATTCCATATTTGCGCCGCTTTCTTAATCACCTTCTGTACGTTGAAGTTTAGATTCTATTTACAGGTCGTTAAGGTATAATTTGCGTTGCACGCTGCGACAAAACATTCAAAACGTAATAATCATTTTTCACTTAAAACAAAGCGACACGTCAAGCAAACACACTATAACAGCTAGGGTTGTGCTACATATTGAATTTTTTTTTTCCCTTAAGACTGATCGAAATATATCATGTTTATCTAATACAAGTGGACAGCGCCTTCATTCCATTGGCGACAACCCTATTTACATCATTTAGACATCTAGGCACGGATGTCTCCTGTAATTGTATGAGGCATGCGCGTTGAATCCTACATATTTATATTCTATCTTCGATCCCTCATTTCAATCTTTTCCTCTTTGGACTCCGATATTCATAGTTCCATTACTCGCCGTCAGGACCAAGATGGAATGGCCCACGTGTTCGTGTCTGCGTCCCACGCACTTTGTGTCGGGACACAACATTGAAATTGCTTACTGCGGAAATGGTTACGACAATAATGCTACCGACAGACCAAGGGGTGATGGCTGCTAGAATCTTTTAACGTTTTATCAGGTTTTTCAAGTTAAACTATTATTATTACGAAATGTACAGTATAGACAACTACTGAGTACAGTTATTTTTGTAATGTCAAGTTACTTTTGGAACTGATTAAATATTTGGCCAAGATAATTGTATTACGTACGAAGTACGAATACTTTGTCGAAATAAGAGGCGTAATGTTTGCTCTATTTTATCCCTTTCGTTTTGCTGTTATTCACAAAAAAAAATATTTAATAATTAATTGTGACAACCCTGGAAACGCACAACAGGGTTCTAACAAAGGCATTTCAGTTTCTTACTAATTGTTGTTACTTCCACGTTTTTTGTAACTTTTGACGCTTTTTCAGGAACTACTGAGATTTACAGTTGGGAAAAGTGAACAATAAGAAAATTTGTCAAATTAGTTTTTGCACACGCTACAGTTAAGAATATTTTTTTCCTAATTTCACTCCGTAATAAATTTGACCAGATGAAACTTTTACCTTTCCTGTTTTAAAAGGACTTTTAATTTTCTTACTATTCTCACTGAAAATATACATATTTACTATTTTTTTACATCTCTCCTGTAACAACATTAAATGGCATTGTTATCTTTCGAAGAATTTCATATTGTGTAGAAATGTCTACACGAATACCTGGTTATTAAATGTCAACAAACCTCTGGAACACGATAAAAGTATTATGAGCAAAATCAATAGAATAGGCAAGTGCTTCCTGCGGTTCCTGCCTCGCGTGACCGTCGCGTGCATTACCTTGATTGCACGTTTTACAAACAGGGGCTTGTTGACCGTCTCTATGACAACACAATACACGTAATAAAAGAACAGTATACTTATAAATAAAATTAGTCTTTCCACAAAAAAATTTTTTTTTTTTTGTATGAAGTCTACCAATTCGCACTTGGTTCAGCGTGGCAGACTATAGCCTAAAACCGTCTCACTATAAGAGGAGACCCGCTTCAACAGTGGACTAATAAAAGGGTCGGAAAAGGAGAAAAAAATTCACACGGTGAGAGACTGTTAGCCTTGTATCATTAACATTATAAATACATAACAATAGCTTTGTGTTGAATTATGCTGTCATTGTGAACCCAAATTGGCACGTAATTCACTGACAAAGAAATGAATAATTCACCAAATATATTCAAATGCGAGCGCAGTTCTATTTTTGAGTAAAGAAAGAAAAATATTTTCAATGAACAAAGGCCAGTGATTTGTAGCAGACGTCTATGGATTTTTATTTAGGAGCTTTTAAATTTAATTGAAATAGCGGACTGCCAATAAAAATCGGAAAATTATTCCGTAAAACATTTCCGAGTAAAGAACGACTGAATGTATTGAACGAACGAATGAGTGCGAGTGAGTTTTACGAGTATTGTTCAGTTCCGTTCATGTGAGTGATAGAATGATTAAATATGAAATATGCACAATAGAGAACAAGTATTAAAAAATTAACAAAATATGTATTTAAACAATAAACCAAAATTCATTGGTGATAAATTAAACTGCCATTATTTCGCATCAATCAGTGAAAATGGATCTATGTCTTAATCCAGATTGTACCGTCCATCCTGCCACTTCGCAACCATGAAAATATATAATATAAAACAGTTTTATATATTGTGCTCATATATCATATCTCCCTAATATATATTTTTACTTATTACCAAAAATACATATCCTCTTCGATCCTGTAGAGATCTTATCGCGTTTGATGAATACCGCGCATGCATCATTTGAGATTTAAATGGTCATACTTTTTGAGTAACGAAATAAAAATAACATTTTAACGAACTGTAATAATTCACTTGTTATTTTTAAGTTCTCAAAGTTTTATGAAATAAATTATTACGTAGCATAGATTCTTGGTTAACATGGTAGTGAAATAGTTATCTATCTTTTTGCAATTCTAATAACTTCGCAATCTTTTGTTGATGTTTTATCATTTTGCAATCCCTAGAATCTTTTTGTACGCCTTACATTTTCAAATGGATTGGATTCAAATGAAGTTTGCAATATTCAATGTAGGTTATTAGAAATGTTTTAGCTAAGTCGGACTTTAAGTAGCGGTCGTCCATGATACAGACCGATGATAAGCGTAGATGAGTTCCCAGATGGATTGGATGGAAGCCTATTCGCAACCTATCGCCAAATTCAAAGTAATATTTTACAGGATTTTCTTAAATTCACTGCTTCTATCAGATATTCTGAGATCAACTCTGACAAGATCTGACTCAAAAGAGCAGTCAATCCTATTTTTCTTACTAACTTACAAAAACCAACAAAGCTTCGCCATTCCTATTCTAAGCGACCGTAAGGAAGTTTCGAATTTATTTAAGTAGTAAAGTTTTTCTAAAAGTACTATATTGAAGAAGCAAGTGAATAAGAAAATTATAATGCACGATGTTATAAAGTCAGATTCAACATCGCTAAAAAGTTTGTAGATCTTCAAACAGTAGTCATAAAAGAAGCCAGTTTAAAAGTTTCAAAAGGGTTCGCGAGCACCCACGAGTCTAAACTACATCGCGGCGTTGCGCAAGTTCCTCGGGGCGTTCATAAAAGAATTTCTCCCGAGGGAGAATTTCATAAGCGCAAAGTATCCAGCCTCGGCTGTATCTAAATATCCCCTGCTTTTAAGGTACTTTTATAGAATGAAACTTTGTTATGATTCGCTATTGCAAGTATATTTTCACTCGAACGGAAAAATTGCTCAATGTTTGCGTAAATATATTTCAAAGGAATTTAGTAAACTTATTCATATTATGCTTTTATTCGCTAAGTGTTTAAGTAAGCTACAATGATTTTTGTATGACCTAACCTAACCACAAGACGAAGACCAATCCAATATGTACATGTAAATAACTAGACATTAATATTATTATAATAAGGTGAGATTTTAAACGGAATCAAAGAGGCTTAAGGTGTTACGTAACAATAACTCCGTAGAAATTTTCTAATGACGCAATCTATATCAAATTTGAGGCACAGAAGCATTAAGGGATATTTATTATCTCGCCAGATAATGATGTTGCAATGATCTCTTTTTAAAACCTACCACGGTTAATGTGAGGTAATCGCCGCTAAGCTCGGAAAGGTTAAGGTTTGGATTCGTATCTATTATGCAACGATGTTCCTACGTTGGAATCAGTAGACATTTCAAAAGATGTTTTTTTCTGTTCTTTGTTCTGTTTCTTTTGCGGTTTCTGGCCTCGTGGTTGAGTGGCTATAGACCGTGACTGCAGACTGCAAGAGGTCGTGGGTTCGATTCCCAACCAGAACAAATGTATGTGTGATGAGCATGATTGTTTTTTCTGTCTGGCTGTAATAATGATATCTGTTTACCTAAGTGATTGACACACACAAACACACACAAACACACACACTGAAATTCAAACCAGTATCATAAAGGTAGGTCACCATCTGTTAAATTATAATGTTGGTGCGATGTTTCCGCCAGCGTGCCGTATTGTTTGGATTTAATTAAGTTGCATTAATTTGTATGCACGGTTCGCAAACAATTCAGTTCGGGGGCACAGAACGCACAAGTCAAGTCTGGCACCCCGCATTAAAGGTATTGACACGATGTTGAGAATTTAACTCGAGAATACCTTTATTTTTAACGCCATCAAGGCTAATAATGCTTACTTAAGCCTGTGAGAATTTAGGCAAAGTAGCTGCTTAATATTAAACAGTTTGCAAAAAGATATTAATTTCTCCGATCTATAAGAACCAAAGTGTAAAATCACAAATTTATAGCAATAGCGCCCGGAGTCGAAATTTTGTATTTTCCATAACAACTGCGTTCCTTTGAACCGTAATGCATTTTTACATATGTATATTTTTGTACGTTTGTTATTGCACAGTATGCTTTTAAACGTAACTTTTCACTGTATTAATTCTACTTTAAAAACGCCATAGAATACCCACTGTATCACTTCTGCACATTTGCGTGGTCGCAAAATTTAAAACGGACTACATTTTTTAAACATAAAATTGAATAAATCAACTAAATTCCGTCTGGCGCGATATTTGGATGAAATATTTAATTGAATAACCTAATACCAAAAGTAAATGTTGAATTTGTATGTTACTCCGGCAGTTGCAGTTAGTGCATTATACGCTTGTCTGTCTGAAACGAATCTAATAGCTCGGTGCGGTTTCGAACTAACCGCTCGAGTTCGAAACAATTATGGAGGTGCACTTGTGCTGGAATTAGTCACCGTTGAAGTGTCTAACTAGTGCTCGGCTGCTTCAGATGTGTAAAGCAAGACGCTAAGAATATCATAGTATAGGCCTTGTAGAAACAATGATGGCCGATATTTTGAAATTCAGTCTTCCACCCTGTGCGTCTTTGTTCAAATCCTGATACCCATTTGTCTTGCTACGAGAGTTTTATGACTTGCAATTTAAACACCACGAATTATAACGGTGAAGGTAACGCATTGTGAGCAAACCTGTGCTTTGAATGTTATCTAAACTAATATTATGGAGAGGAAAGGTTTGATTGTCTGTTTGCATTGAATAGCCTCTGAAACTACTGGACCGATTTGAGAAATTCTTTCGTCATTAGAATCCTGCGTTATCCCTGATGAACATAGGCGATAGAATATTTAAAAAACAGTTAGGTATGAGTATAGACTACCACCTAAAACCTTGTCACTTTGAGAGGAGAACCGGTCCAGCAGTGGAACAATAAAAAGACCGGAAAAAAGAAATCTTTGTACCAAATAAATCCAAAGACCATATGATATATTTCCCAATATATTGTTCTAAAAATCACATTTTGCAATTTCCTCCTTCCTCACCCACATCTTCACCCACAATGCTAACACACACTAATTTATGACTTTGACATGAAAATTCTATGCCCACGATACAAATAAAATAACCATACAGTTAGTGTGCTCTGATGTTTACAACAGATTTTGTAACCGTGTTGAAATAATATGTCAAATGCTGCAAATTATTTTTTTTATTTTTTTTTATGTTAGGAGAGTAACGAACGAGCTGGCAGCAGTCACGAGTCACCGCTCCCGCCCATGGACATCTGTAACCGACCTCTAATAGAGCTCTAGGGATGGGACTGTTAGTGTGAATACAGTTAATAGGT
>DWEM01002868.1:0-11451 GCA_018245935.1 Agara belti belti | reverse complement strand
GCCTATTCGATACATACACACACACACACACACAAATCTTTCCTCTTCATAATATTAGTATAGATGAAGAAAATAAAATAACTAAATCCAATCAAGGAGTGATCAGGCACAATAAAGGTTTTCATTTATCCACTATTGCAATATTTTAAAAAAAATTGCTAAGAAAACTGGGTATTAAATAATTACAGTAGTATAAACATGGAACTCGATAATTGAATTCGAAAAAATGGAAAACAAATCGAGGGAATATTTTAAGCCGTGAGAACTATCACGTGATCGAGAGACCAATGAGAACGCATTAATAAACGACAGTTGAGTTACGATTGGCTGTTGATGACGTGACACCCAAGCACCTGTATCACGAACGGCGATATTTCACTCTGATTGGTGTATCGGTTACAAAATTCAATTGAGCTACCGTTATTATAAATTGAATATGGAATCATTAAGGTTATTAACGGACGTGGCGTATTTTTAGTGCGATTAAATACAAGTTTTTAAGCTCAGCATTGCGTGCGATTACTTGGCTATTGAAACCGGTCGTCTTTTGAATTCATTTTACTACAAAAAGGTGACTTTTTTCCATGCGTGACAAAAACGGAATATCCTACGTACTTTCGACGTATCACACATGTCAAAAATGTCTAGATCAAGCGTATTAATGCTAATTAGTGTGTTTATTCACGCACTACTATCATGTATATGACTATAACCAAATACGCATAGAGATATCATACCGTAATAATAGCTGAAAAGGAACTGAGCCCTCGACCAATAAGCCAGGTCAGGACACAGCCTAACGTTTCAAAGCGATTTGTTCAATAGTGAGATGACGATAATTGCACGACGTTCCAACTGTAATTGATAGCCCGTGATTAATACATATAATTGCACTGCCTTATTTATATAACAATGAGACGCATAATTCTCAAAAGAACCGTTCCTTACTTCATAGTCCACACCGATGAAAGGATTGAAATGAGAGAAAAATACCGACTGTACGCAAAAATTTAATGACAGAAAAGTAGTAAAAGGAAATTTAACTGAAGCAAATTACTCTTTGCTGCGTGTGAAAAATTCTGCTGAAACAGTTTACAGTTAATGTCTATAGTATTTTACTGTCAATAATAAAATGGTGTTAAGATTAAGACCACTTTGTTACTGCTATTAAGAGACTAAATAGGAAAGCTTCATTCACGAATTCTAGGTGACAGTTTAAAAGCTAACAGCCAAATTCATATCCAAGGGTGGTGACTTATACATATACAGATATATCAAAAATCAAACAATTTTACGGCAGAATTAAACACTTCAATTTCTTAATCGTTCTTCTATTTCAGAGTTAAATTGAATAAGAACTCGATAATATCATTTAAAGTGTGACACTTAAAGCCTATGATACGGAGCTTGCGAAATGTTCGGGTACCATGCTTTGAACTAGAATAATCAGGTTTCTGACATTTAAATGAGTTAAATTGGTTCCTTGAGAACATGGCTCCATGACAGATGCAATGATAAGCGGTAGGTGGGACTAAAGTTGAATTTACTTTTAAGATTTGTCGTAAGAGCGTTTGCTTAGCAATAATTTTTTAAAGTAATATGAAAAAATGGATTAATAATTTCCACTAAAGATGCAAGTATTTCAGAATTATGTTCCTTATCGTTGAGATTAGAAAACAATATGACTAGTACGGTTGCTAAGCAACAGAAATGTTATGGAGTTCCGCGAGCAAATAAATCTACCAGTTTTCGATTGAAATTGAAATTTTTAAATAATAATGTTCAACTATCTATTCCATTGAATCTGTACGGTTAATGCTAAACGAACAACAGTTAAACATTCGCATTACACATTGAATATATTTCATACAATGCACGAGGGTCCCGTTCAAACATTATGGGATACAAAATATGAAATTCCCGATCCGTTCCTACCATATATTGTAACACGACGACAGGGCTCACGTTATCTCGATCACGACTACTTTTGCTATGAATACCAACACTAATATATTGTCGTTGATATGTTGTGCATTAACGTGTCCATTTGTAATATTCAAAACTAGACGCGGATAATCAGCGTCAGCTTTGTCTAATGACGGTGTTAAAATTTTCAGTAACGTCCCCGCGATACGTACGAGACATTGACCTCTCGTCTACTTCGAATTCCTCGTACAATTTATTGACACTTGACATTAACAAGATCGCTTTTTTATCTTTACAATAATCGACAATGCTCATCGAATTAATGATTAAATAAACTTCAATATCCCCTTTTACAACTTTGAATTGATATAAGGAGCAACGACACCGATATAAAAAGCGGCACAAAAGCGAATATCAAAAAATTTACGACACATTAATTACATGTTCATGTTATGTGAAGTTAATTGCATAACTTGATAGACGTCAGCGGGGTAACGGTGGAATGTAAAGCTATAAAACGAGTACAGGTGGATTTTCGTTATGGACACTGAGATAAAATTGGATGGAACTGGAGCTCGGTAGGTAGATATTTGTCGGCTAGCTCTTATTGTTTATGAACATTATTGTCCAAACCATGACCCTACGACATAAACAATCCATCAACACGATAATAAAGGCTTAGATGAACGTATGTTTTTGGTACAATAGGAATCTTGGTCGTAGCCAAATTTGGAAACCACACTAAAAAAATTAATGCTCCATCGACGAATAAAACACGAAAGAGTAACGTAATCAAACAAACGTATGAAAATCAAGCAATTACTTTGCATATGTAAGAAAAATTGCATAATCCTCTTTTCAATATCTATATATCAAAAAGACACTGTAATTAATGATCATCCAACTCAATTATATATCGGTCAAAATTGATTACTATATACAGCTAGTAAGTGCACACAATGCGAAAACAAAAGACAATCGCATACAAAGATTTAACATCAGAGATAGGACAGGAATCCAAACAGGATGTATTTTTAGATCGGCTAAAAGCGACCCAACGGAAATATCCCTAAGTAAATACATTGTGTAGTGTGAATCTTAGGCAGTTGGCATTGGGCTTGTAAACTCGCTCTCCATTTATAGATTGGAATCGACAGAAAACGAAGAGATAAAGATTTTCTATTAAGGCTTCTGCTAGCAATTTCCTAAGCCAAGAACGAAACTATAATGAGGTAACATGCTCTGGTATCCTGTTTAAATTTCTTTAATTGTACTGTTTTGTATCTGGTACTTACATTGTTAGGTAGGCTGTATAATAATGGTAAATTAGGAAGTTTTAAGTTTCGAAAACTAAACTATGTAAGTTTAAATAATTACTGTATTCAAACCTATATCCAGAATTACAATTTTGGAATCCTATCAGGATTTTGGATTTTAAGAGATCCATCTGATTATAGCCCAGATCATGCGCATAGGGTGCTATAAAGCTTACGAGACTTAAAAACGTCAAAAACATTTTTTTCGAAAAAATTTAATCACATAATGTAGAAATTATTACAATTTTTTTCCGTAAGTACTTTATTACCTTACGGAAACGTTACCTCCTTACACTTGAATTCACGGGCCATAATTTTTGATACTTTCTAGAAACTTCTTGGCACTTTATAACTTCACAAATCATGTATAAATCGTAAACAGTGGCTATTTCAGATATTTACAAGATGTCCGCTGAATTCTCATTACGGTATTGTCTTGCTGCAAAATAAACTTTAGCTGCATGTTGGACTTGAAACTTATTTAAACAAAGCAAAATATTCGAAGTAATTACAACACAACGTGTCACTATAACTTCTTCATTTAGCGATAGCGAGCCGCTACAAGCACGAAGTACATCCTGCTTGTCGGCAATTTGCTTTTTTTTCACACACACACAACTCTTACCGGTTGACGATAAAGTCGGTATTCCGTTGGCAAATTGTTGTGGAGGTGGTGTGTTAAAGTTGTGTATCGGTCGTGAATTTCCCCACGAATGACTGATGTCGGCAATAAGTTACACTTCGCAAAGCGACAGCATATCGCGGAATAAGGCTGTATTACGCTACCGGTTGTCTATCCAGTAATTGTTACAAAATGGAACGATTTAAAACGCCTTAAGGCACATTTTGTACCTGCGGCGTTTTTCTTCCACTCATCTTGTTTTGGTGCCAATCAATTTAGACAGATGTACTTCGAGACTGTGCTGCAATGAGTAATGGTATTGTTCGTATTTATCTCAATACGGAATTTTCTTAATTAATTATATACAACGTTTTTATGAAAGCAAAACAAGTTTACCAGTTGATGCGATAAAATATGTATTTAAAATGCTGGCAAAATTTTCAATTTAATCCGTTGATTATATCAGATTCTTTAAATTACGGTACAGCACAGGAAATGGTATTCGCTATAGAAAAAAAAATATGTTTATATGTATTATCAGTTGGTGGCCATCGGTGTAATTTATATCTTTACATTTTTATTGTGAAATTTAATGTCACAACGTTATGACAAAAGGCAGATCACCAACTGCGGTCCGTTAAATTACACTTAATAACACACCAGTCCACGGCAATTGTCTCAAACCCTTTCGGAAAACACATAAAAACCAATTTAACTCGGATACGGCAAAAAAAAACCAAATTCATTTATTTCTTACGATTCTCAGTCGCGATGATTACTGGATCTACCTACGGTTTCCGCCGCAGCGCACCATTCAAAACACGGGGTTACCGAGTTTAACACGGTGGCGGCTCGTTCTGACGGCGAAGCAATTGACAACTGTCGAAGTGTACACCGTGTATTGTTGTAATGTAGCTGGAACACGGGCTAATGATTGTGCGCGTTGCGGTCGGGCCACTATTAAGTTCGTCTCGCTCGCACCCGCGGCCGAATGCGCAAATTAAAGCGGGATGAATACTTATATCAGAGATCCGATGTTCCGCCGACGTGATCTCCATTACTCCGCTGATGCGTTTGGATTCTTTTGTTCGTACTCTTTTTCTTTATGAAGGCCGCGGTGAGGGCGTGCAATTTCGATTACGCGGCTAGCTAGGCAATGAGCGCTGGCCATATTAGGGTTCTATCAAGTGGCAATTCAGACTAAATGGAAGTCTAGACTGGCTATTGTTTCTGGTGTGAATTTAAAACAATTTAAAGAAGCCGGAGTCGTTTTGTTGTGTCTAATAGGTTGGGTGTTCTATCCAATTAGATTTTCTGCTTTACTATTTCGCTGCAGACGTTTTGTTTCCCACTACTGGGCACAGACCTCCAGCACCTACGAAAAGCCTTGAGCATACCCTACCGTGCTGGTCCAATGAAAATTATTTGAAGTACTAATTGCCGGGTAACCTGTCTCTCGGACATTTCGAAATCGTCTTTAAGGCCTCCGAAAAGGCTTAAACTATTGTTACATAACGTTTTTATTTCAGAGCAGGTGTTGACATCGTACAAACGGGTTTTGTTTCTTCACATCTCTACATTTGAGCGCGATGTCCGTGTTATCTCTAGTAATTACAAGTGCTAATCAATATACTTTTAGGTACATTAGCGGTGTTAATGGACTTTTCATTTCAACAGCCTTCATATAAGGTGGACCTTTTAGGTTAAGCAAATTCAGAAGGAAGCACACCTTAATTGTGGTACAAGTTTCTGTTAAGTGTTCGTCTGGCGACATTGCATCAATCACTGCAATAATAATAATTATTATTATTGCTGGAATAGTTTCTATATTTATGACAATATCAGTTTCCTACTGGCGTGCTTCAAATTAATTTGACCAAAAAAACTTCGTAGGGAATTCAAAACTGTGGCCCGTTTTTGGGAAAACCCGCATTGTATTTATGAGTTGAGGTATTTGCGGCGCTTGTTTTGAATCGCAATGATTTAAGGACACCTCGTACAGTCATCCGTAAAAATAGAAAAAGGTCGTTGTGTTGGTATACAACTATGATCAATGCTTGTCAACTAATTCATGTAGTTTTGAAAAGTTTGAACATTCTAAAACCTATAGACACCTTAAGTGTAGACAGAATTTTGATTCGATTACTACTTTCTCCACTTTTCATACTGTTTAAAATTAGTTCTTTTCAATGCTTTTGTTGTTCCGTTGCCGGATCCTGGTCCATCGTCCACCGGTCCATCGTCTTCCACCTCGCCATTTTTTCCTTCACCTACTTACATAGCGATCTATATTTACGACAGTTTACAATCACCATTCCTCAGATTTAAGGGTTGTTCAAGTTTACTAAAAATACATCAAATAAACTGTATAACTTGTATGCGTTCCTACTGTACATATGCTTTTAGATGCATATCATTGACGTATCAATAAATCGGGTTACTCGAGGTCAAACCACCGTATTCAAAACAATGTACGTAGCAAGTAAACTCGTCTTGCATATGTTCAATAACTTCGACCACTCCTATAACAGATGCACGATCGTTTAACTATCTGGAAGTCCTACAGGTGTATTATTAATTAGTGGCAACCTTCTACGACTTTGTTCCAACCTCCGCCTACTTTGTTAACTTAGATTTGTTAAAAACAAATGACCTGAATAAAAGTAAATTTACGTTTGTATTTTTCAGTTGCGTTATTTTATTGTTTTCTTCTGACGTGTCTTTCTAAATTTTTCTAAATTAGGAATTAAAAGCATTTCCAAAGCTATTGCTAGCTGTAACTCCCCTAAGTCTCAATACAAGGGATGATTTTCCCACTATGTTTCATATTAATTAACGATTAATCGCTGTCCACTAGGTGCCAGCGTAGAATTAACCGGACAATTAATTTATTCATTAATTCAAACCGTTATTCAAATACGCCATTTCGAATACATTTAATTAAAACACTTAATCAAGTTCCTCAATTTCCCGCCTATAATCCACTAGTTGTCTAATCTATCGTGCATCTCTTTCAAGCAGATGTAGTAATGGAATTTTAGGCCGGACAAGCACTGGAAAGGGAATTAGTATCGACTGTGCATCATCATCATCAATGTCGTTATCAACACCATCATCAAAAAGAACAACATTATCAAGCTCATCAACATCTTTGTCATCATTATGAACTACATCATCAGTATCAACATCACCAAAAACTTCATTCTCTGTATCATCATCATCAATCACATCAACATCATTATCATCAGCATTTTTATCTTTCTATTGTCGAACATTGGTCTTATGCCATAATGACAAGGGTGCGAAATGACATGGTTTTACAAAAACGATTTTTTTTTAATTCATTGTGGTGACTGAGTAAATTATGCGTAACTGCTAACTATGTTTCCTTAACCACATGTAATATCTTATTGTGCTGTTGCTAAATAAGGCTCAGAGCCGCTGAGCTGCGGTTACATACTTGATCGCGTTACAATCGCAAATGATCCCTTTAATAGTGGAACCACGACCTTAGGGCTATGTTGAACATATCCATGTTATATAGTGTTATGTTGAAGTCCAATTATAGATTTGGACAAATTACGATAACTCTATGCAGTGGTTACTAAAGTGAAAACAGTGTTACTGTTCCTGACTCTACACGGTTAAGCCTCGGTAAAAACGCGGTTAAGATTTTCCGTTACAATACTTCGTTTATTTCGATTAACTCTTTATAATAATCGTTGGCTGTTTAGGGACGTTACATAAATACATATTTACGTAACTGAGATAAGGCGGTCTTAGGCGAGGCGAGGCACGTTGCGCAAGGCAAGATAAGAAGCCTCTCAAGGCAGCGACGCTACGGAGTATATCGAGCGGAACGTATCGGGACAGGGTGTGTAGGAGTACATAAACTCATATCGGGTTGCTGAAGGTTTAATTAAAAAAGGGGGTGGAGTTATTAAATAATTAGGGCACGCCCCTCGGCCAATGAGAAGAGAGGCGGGCGAGCCCAATTAGCTACGGCGTGTCCCGGTCGCACGGGACACGCTTTTTGCACAGACACGCCAAGATGGCGGAAGTGACTAATTTTGAAGTTTCCGAATGTCCAATTTTAATTTTTGTAATATTAAACAAACAATTTTATATCATTATGTTAATATTTGAGAGTTTTTTAGACTTAGGAAATAGCACTTTTTCTATCTAACATAGTTAAATAGTACACGCTTAGTATGTAATGTAGTTAATATTTACAGACATTCTATTTTGGCAACGTAACAATAAATGCATTTAAACATTTTTGTTCTAACAACCTACAGGTAAACTAAAGGATTACAGAGTACACAAAATCTTTCACCCCTTATTTCGTCTGTTTGGGGGTACATATGTATAAAAATATCCTCTGTTCATCTGTGCACATCCAAACTATCTAAATACATACCAAACTTCGATACATCAAAGGTATTCATCTCAAAATATAACAACGGTCCCATACTAATAACATTGCTTACTGTTTATTTCCAATACGCTGATGGAAAACAAGACATACAAGTAACAGAAAAATGTTAAATTAGTATCAAACAATCCTCATACATGAGGTAATGTAATATGTACAACGCTTACAACGTGTTTCGCGCAGACATGTAAGTAGGTAGATACAACAATATAAAAACCTTTTACGACGCATGTAACGGGACTCCTACGATGCATATATATAGACCTTTTGATCGAGGGTAACAAATCTAACGCCATCCGCGTTTTTACGAAGAAAGAAAACGCTAGTGGATTGTTAGGGGACATCTGTGGAAATCGATTAAGTGTTTCAACTGAATTTATTTTGAATGCTTCGTAATATAGAAAGCGAGATTAGTTTCACTTGGCTCGTTCGTTTGACAGGTGGCGCTGTTAGTTCTTATACAATGTGAATCGATGAGCATGAAATGGTTGTAACCTATCTATCTCTCACTGCATACTGCACCGTGCAGCTCCAGTGCAGATTAGTGGAGATACGCATTACTAGCGAATGCATCTGTTGGATGCTGTTAAGCCACCTTCAGTGCCTCCGACAAGGTTTAAAAGTGACTCAAAGTAACAAACCAACCATTGCTTAACGTACGCTCTGAAGCACGGGAACGCTCGAGCTATTGGCTTGTAGCGGTCAACCATCCAAATACTGACCGCGCCAACTGTCGCTCCCTTGCTGATCGTTTGCAATCAACAACCGCGTCGAGGCATCGAGCGCGTTGTAGGACATAAAGTATGTACATATAACGGCACACGTAGACAGCTTTCATATCATTTATATGTACGCACGCAAAAAATCCTTAACAACACCGCTTATATGTACGTGCATAGATTTAAAAGCTTCTGTACCTACGAGTATAATAACAATTTTCCATTACTTTTTCTCATAAAAATACCATTAAAGCCCCCGTGTTTATTGAAGTCTGACCGAGCAATTCAATTCATACATTTGTTCGTATCCAATCGAATATGGACCTTAATTTGTAGGAAATAAGGCTCACATTTTAATGGTCCATCATAACTGAATCCAACAGCCGTGTACAGGGTATCACCGAGCGGGCTTAGAGTTAAAAGGAACGCTTAAAGTAAATTAAACCCTATTATAATCGTGTAAGGTTGAAAAGAGAATGCATAAAATTAATATATCCGTTCCTCTTCATTGCTGAATGTATTGGATCCCATGCCACTGCGAAGCATCGGGTTTCAGCGGTTTGCGTGCAAAATTATCGATTCGCTTGGAGATTTAATCGATAGCCCTTGTCCTGTACTCATAGGGCTTATAGTTAAATGGAATACGTTTTACTGTTAGCAAAAATTACTTGGGGTTTTAGTGTCAAACCTAAGAGTTACTTTCGTGATGGCAATGCGCACTGACAGCGGTTATTTTTATACATAATATGTATTTATATGAACATTTGAGAATATAAATTAACACTAGTGCTTTTGTATGATATTTCAATATTCAAATCGCAGCGGATCGAACCCCGAACTCTGTGAGCTGGACCTGCATGAAGACCGTCATGCACACGGGTGTTACATACGTACATAGAACTTTAAGGTTCATAAGACTCCTCGCGATGTTTTCATTCACCATTATTTTTGTGTTCTTTTAAATAGTCTCTCCAACTAGGTTGTGACTGAACTGAAGGTTAAGAGATCAGCCTCTTATCAGATCAGTTCATTCCATCATCCATCCCAATCCACTTTCGGATGTTACGCAGCCACAATTTCTTCCGATCTTCGTTCAGGATATATAAGATATTCATCACTATCACTACATAGTATAAAACAAACTCGGTTTTCGCTGTCTGTCCCTATGTATGCTTAGATCTTTAAAACTATGCAACGGATTTTGATGCAGTATCTTTTAATAGATGGAGTGATTCAAGAGGAACGTTTATATGTATAATAATATATGTGGTGATACGTCGAGGAGAACTAAACACACATTATACGAAATTCTATCTCCAAAGGGAATCGCGGGGGGGGGGGCGGGACGAAGTCGCGGGCAAAAGCTAGTTTGTAATGTTTAAACGTTTCCTTAATAAGTCCTTCAAGTCCCGCTACGTGTCCGTCCCGTAGATAAATTTGAAGTAAGACGGACAGCGCGCCCTATAAATCTCCCTCTGGATACGAGATATTTATGTCGTTTCATGAGCGGTATATTTCGCGAATGACCAGTATATAACGCTTACGCACACGTAAACTCGTTCAGGAATGTAAATCAAAAACAACGTTGTTCCCAGTAAGCTGCCTTCATATTTCTCTTTATTCCATCCGATATGATAACAGTTTAAAACAAAGCTGTAGAGTTATGTTAACGCTTCTGCAAAACAGCTTGTTAGGATTGTTTGAAAAAATGGTAAATCACTGCTAGTTGAGGAAGCTTATAGGTTAGCACAAATTTCTTCTGTGTCTTTTATGGTTTTTTAAATAAATAAATGAAAAATAAATAAGTAAAGTTTTCATTGTACAACTATTAAATGCATAGAATAGTTTAGTTTAGTTACAAGAAAATTCTGAACCCTGGCACAATGCTATAATAACAATAATTATGTATTGAAATTTTAAGTTGCTAGCAATTATCCCTATACAGATACGCTGGATTAGAAATGTTTGGACTTGCCCGTTGTCCTTGGAGAGTAAAGGTCTGATACAATATCCGTATATAAAGTAGAAATACGAATCGCGGCCTACATAAATCTCGACTGGACACGGAATATTCATGAGACTCCGTGTATGAGCAATACATTTTGAGCGGCGTGTATGGTGTGTAGAATATTTTAACACACATTTTTCGTCGAATACATAGCTGTTACTCTGTTTAGAAATAAAGCTGAATGAAACTCAACTTTTCATTTACCTTTCGTTTACGTGACGCCTTTTCCCAACCATTTTGTTGGTCCACGGCTCTTCTCTCATAGTTAGAGGGCTTTAGGACAATTTCCCACGGCTGGCCAAGCGCGGATTGACAGACTTCACACACCTCAAATTAATTATATGTTTTACTAGCTTTTGCCCGCGACTTCATCCCGCGCATATATTATTATACAAATGTTATTATACATATAAACCTTCCTCTTC
>DWEM01002867.1:0-11452 GCA_018245935.1 Agara belti belti | reverse complement strand
CGATTATTTGTGTCATTTTCTTGGTTCAATTGTAAGTTTCATAAAAAAAACATCTAATTGTTACTAAAATCGGATTTTTATTTTTTTTCACTGTGTTTCCTTATAAGCTCGTTGTGAAATGCAAGTCTGTTTTGTGTTCAGATAAAAAAAATTAAATAGCTTCCCTAACAGTTAAGGGTATCTTTTGTACTGGGTGCTCTCACCAATTTCCAGGTGTATTTCTTATTTACTTATGTATATATAGGTATTTTTTTAAACATAAATGTATGCGCATAATAGGTAAATCCGCCCCAACGTAACAATATACCCGAGTTTCTTGTTGAGAACAAAGGATTCCGCTGAAACAATTCGAAACTTCTGGAACCCAATTGTTATCGCGCTCGCCATTTCCGTGTTCCATCTTGGGTTAAAGCAGTGTTTGAATCGAAATTTCTTATTCGCAGCTACAACTCACTTACCTACAATACAATATGGATTTACAATTTAAAATCATATTGTAGCTCGCTTGATTACATTTTAGGGTAATATGGTATGAAATTACCTTATATTTTATGAAATGTAATCCGTCGAAATTTAACTGTACATAAGGGTAGTTAAATCTTAGTAATCATCAAGCAGTCAATCACTATTAGATAAATATTATACACAAATTACTGATGCTCTCTTTTCCGTGTACGTTTTTCTACAATTTTAAAATGTCAAAAGCATTATGAAACACACGTTGCATTGATCACAATAACATTTATTTCTGTATAAAAAATCAATGTATTATATTACGTCAAAACCATTTAAATTGTTTAGATAACAGGACATCCGATAGACCGCACGCAACCCGCAGTTCTCGGTAGCATAATCGAACCATTTCAATGCAAAGTAGGGCTCGTTGAATAATCGCTAGAATTCAATACTTCAGGGAAGACAATTGAATAAGAATGCCATTTTGCCATTTCAAAGGTGGAGTTGAACGCGAATTTATTCAAAAAACGTTGATCGTCGATTGTTCGGGGTTGAGTCAAATCGAGTGTGTGTTACAAATCATGTTTTTCCCCACTCAAACCATAACTCTCGCTATTCGATGGAACCATACATTTTTGCTGGACTACGATTTGTACAATTGTATTTTCGACAGCTACATGTATCACGTCTGCGAATAAAGTGAAAAATGTTGCATATTTTATAGATACCTACAGCCGTCCGAAGCGCTACTGAAAAATGGCTGTAAGCTAAGCTGAGCCGTACTTTATAATTTTATTCCATCCTTGTTAAATAATATTTTGCTCACATAAACAGGATTATTGAAAGGATTAATAGTGAAAATCTTTCGACGGTTATGTCGTTTTAAATTTTCTCTCTGTAATATGTACTATCTGAGAGAAATATTAATGTAACGAACTTCAGTCATAGATACATCTACATATGTATATTATCTCTTCGTTTAACGATTAATAAATATAGACTAAAGCTGACTAATCTATCGAAATTAAATTGAACTATAATATCCGATAATCAGGTCGGATAATTCGCGACTAATTGAACACTGAGTAAACACGATCAAGTAATTACACTAATGCGTGTATTACGTACTGAGCACCTGGCGATAAATATTGATGTTGAGATATAAAGGCAGATTCACACTGGGTTTGATGTATTTGACATGCGAATGAATTTAGTCTACCTTAATATTATATTGATTTTCTGTTCTACTCAAATCAAACTATGCCAGACTTCGTTTGTCACCAGCGCTTACTTCGTCAGACCGACTACTCTTATCTAGGCCTGAAATCATTGTTTTATAGCTAACCACGCAATAGAAAATTCAAATGTTTAAATTTAATTAACTTTACATAGCGATTTTGTGAAATGTTTAAATTCCAGATTTCAAGATTAATACCATTTAAAACGTTAATTATTGAAGTAGCTACGAAGGACTTAACAGTTTTTCTCCGTATTTTGTTAACTTCGTATATATAAAAACATTTTGAAAAACATTTTAGATTATAAATCAAATTTTGCCCTGTCACAGCGAGCTTTCCCTAACGGTGTGTAACGCCGTAATATCATCTGAATTGATTTACAGTAAGCCTTCGTAATGAACGTGGACATAACAATAAGTACATAATCTATATTGATGTGACCATTACAACCTTTCAACGGCAGCCTCACCTCTCGTTAAAGTAAAGGAAAGGTTTGAAAGGTTAAGTGAATTTAAATTCTCGTCTCATTGATTTAGAAAGATTAATGGACCAATGTTCCGGGACACAAAGCGGATTTGTCAATTTTGTTTCAGCGCAAATGTTTTGATGTATATTAATGTATATTTAGTGCCTTGGAGCTTAGGCGTTTTGACAAATGGGGTTATTAGTGGTAAACGCGTAAGCTGTGTCTTCACGGGCTAGAACTCGGGGAACGCTGAGAACAATTTCAGAGAATACTCGATTTCCAACACAAACTGAATATAAGGAATATTCAATTTGCGTTCAATATTCAAGTTTCCTCTAGTATTTTGAAAGTTGAGCTTTATACGATACGTACGATACGTTTAACGATACTATTGCCTATTTCTTTTGAAACTGAATACTTGTATTTGTGTTCTAATTTAATAAAGTGTTTATCTGTATATGGCTAAAACACAAAGGTGACTGGATTGACTGACTGCCTGACTGACCCAGAGATCAACGCACTTGATTAGTATAAGTCTTAATCTTAGTCTCAGTTAGTTAGTCTTAATGTTTTGCACAGTTCGTAGAAAACGAAAGCGTGATTCAGAATAATTGACGGGATGTGTAATACATCCTGTTTCATTCTTTTTGTCAACACCATTCTCTTGTGTATTGTCGAGACTGTTATTCTTCGACAGTTAACAACTGCAGTATGTATTTGCTTGCTTTGTTTAAAACTAATTATTCCTCAGTTTTGTCACAAAACATTTTTTTGTGGGAGAGCGGATTACGTAGTTCATAGTAGTATGAAATAATAAAGAACTGTAATCCTAAATAGGCCAAATGTTCTACCCCATAGATATTTTTCTAACATAGGTTAGTTGCAATTCATTCATTAATATCCAATTATATGGAAATAGTTGCGAACATTTTCATTAATATTCACTTTCATTAATATTAACTCGTTTTTTGTTCGCTCTAGATAAAACAAGTGACTCTTAAGTAAATTGTCGCGTACAACCTCACTACAAGTTTTGTGTAATATTGCACCAACAAAATCATTAGTTGCGTAATCGATAATTACCTCACCGCTTCTTTTGACGAACGCCATGTCTTGATGGCTCTTTTTTATGGTACGTAAATTAAATTATCACCCACAAACACCCACACCGTCGAATGAATGTGTCTTATAATTGCCTGGCACCCAAGAATTTATCATGACAATTAATGACGTTTCCGGGATCTATCTCAAGCCCTGTCACATTTCTACGAGATCAAAAGGACTTTTATCACACGTTATCGAGTATTATATGGATTATTCACTACTACTATTACTATTATTAAGCGCTTTTCTATGGTAAACTTTATATCTGCATCGATTATTCTAATGTCATGGTTGTAATTTGTGGCTTCCTATTATATGTATTATATATGTATCTATGTTTCAAAACACTAGGTATCTTAAGAGATTTTTGCTTTGAGCCTAATTTACAGTAATAGAACTTAAAAGATATGTAAGTAGATTAAAGTTTATATTTATTATTTTGGACAATAACAAGACGGATACTAAACGGAAGCCACGTTGAATACAATAAAACGTTCTCAGCTGCAAGTGGTACACATTCCGACGAAAATATACGTTCAAGTACTGTCACCACTTCTCGGTGCACAGGACAAATGTAATTTTGGTTCTCGTTAACGTATTTCCGTCTCTTTAAATTTATGCCCACCTCTGTCGTACACGAAACGTTCAAGAGGAGTGTACTTCCTTTATCAATTGTCGATTTGGTAGCTTATGTGAAGAGCATGAACATATTATTGTAGATCAATTTAAAGTAAAGCCCTAATATAACATTATTATATCGTGTCTTTCACGACTTGAACGGATTATGTTCTGATGGCTTCTTTTATTTCTTCTCTTAATCAATAAAATGAAAGCTCGACGATTAAAAATAATGTCACTATGTTCCTGTAATATTTTGGTTTTAAAAAATACAAAGTGGTTTCAAAGTTAAAATTGGAACTAGTCCAGGATATTTACTTTTCCCCAAAAACAAGAGGAAAATTCAAATTTCTCCACGAACTTCCCGAGCTTCTTCCTGCTGTTTCTAAACAGAATGTGCCCCGCTTAGCTTTAATTACACCCCCTCGAAAGATAATGCTTTCCTGTTATGGCGATGCTCTTTTGTTTGCTGTGCTATTAATCGATGAGGTATACCTTTTGTTTGTTACACCCTTCGTATAATTAACGTTTTGTCTTACAAAAGGGAAATTTGTTCAAATTATTCGTACAATTATTTTCGGTTAACGTAGCACTATCACGCAATTGTAAATTCATTTTTGTTTATTTAATGAGGACCACCTACTGTGTCTAACAATGAGCGTGTCTGTAACCTAATGCGCCAACAATTGTTTACTTTGTTTGAATAACATAATTACGGCATTTTTGCTTTTTACCTACAGCAAAGGAAAGAAAACATAGTCGTGCTGGAATTCGTAGTAGAATTGTTATATTTAAAAAATCAATAAACAGCTCGAGGGAAACGCTGCTACCAAATAGCTAGATATTTCCATGATCCTCTGGATCACATTATTGTATCGGAGGAGATGACAGTGAATAGACACATAAATATAAGTATAGAAAAGAGTCTTAAAAAATGTGTATTGGCAAGTAGAAAGAAAATAGTATGAAATAATAAAAAAGTAGGATTGTATGTATATGATTACAATCACATCGTTCTTTAGGTTAGGTAAGGTTAGGTACGGCTACAAAACAAGACGTTAAATACGGCTACCAATTTGATGGGTAGTATAAGCATGCTTTAAACATCCAATGCAGGCGAGCGCAAATAAAGCCGACAGCGTATATTTGCAACGCCAGCAGTAAGACCAAAGTACCCGAGCGATGAATATATTTAAGACGGTTCAGTGTTGTCGCATACCTTGAAAAGTGCAAATATTTAACGAGTGATATGTTCTTCGACTAAACACATGAATATGATCCTTTATTCACGATCTTTGGGAGTTCAGAACAAACAATTAAATAGAGTCTGACTCTACATTCAGTGCAATAAAGTTTAAAGTGTGTGTATTGGATATGGAGTATTTTTTTATTCGTTTTTCGTCTGCGTGTTGTCTCTCTTATGTCTACAATTTTTAAAAGATATGTCATCCGAACACCGTACTTACTCTAGTTTTTACTTAATCGCTGTATTATGTTATTTTCTACTACTACTACTACTACTATTTATACTACTACTTCTACTATTTCAAACATTGGTTATATCTTGTCTCCTGTGTCTCTCATATCGTATTTCGTACAGTAATCATTTGTCTAACAGTATCTAAAGTGACCACCCACGCAACACAAAAGCTTCAATTTAAATCGTTACCCATTCTTAACTCCTCCAAAGTATACACGATTAAAATTTTAATAAAGCGCTTGCTTTGACGGACACTGCGAGCCATACTTTATATATTATACGTCCACGTGGTTTCATACAATTTCCCACACGTTAGTAGAATTTTAAAGCTTCTTCAATGACCTGTGTTACAGAAAATGGTGTGGGGCGGTTAACGGTTAGCGAACACATTATATTAATTTGCAGGGAACTATTTTATATTTTGTATCAATAGAAATGAATGAATTTTGTTTTATTAACCGTAGAAAGTCGACTTTAGTTAGAATGATAAGATTTACTTGTAGCTTTAAGCACATTTTTGTATAGCATAGCATTTACTCCTTTGTGTCAGACAAGTGGATATTGCTGTAAGTGCCAAAACATATTCTAACTCGAAACGTAGGAGGAACACCTCCAGATATTGTGAAACTAGAGTCATGGGATGCTTATAGACAGACAAAGTAGCTTACTGTGCTATTCCAAGGTGTAAAAATGTATAACATAAATCAAACACAAAATGATATAAAAATAAAACCATTAATCCGAAATAATGCAATTCAATTAGAGTTCAGTACATTAATATTCAAAATCAACAATGGCCTTTTTAAGCTTCCTTTCAACAATCTATCATTAAGGATATCCTTCTGTAATCATAATTTACAATAGACTTAATATGAAGACTTTTTTAATTTATTTAACTTTTTATTCATCGGCATTCTTCTTCCTAATGCGGTGGGTTAAATTGAATAATTCTAAAATGCAAGGAAACCCAGATAAATTAGGTTAAAATGAAATCTTGGCAATTTTTCAGCTTAATTCTAAATTCAAATTTTTTAGAGATTGTTGGTTTTGCCTCTCAGTGACATATTTAAGTCGTATTTATCGGTAAATTTTAATGCCCTGCTTGTGTTTGTATTTCCTAAGAAGTAACCTGGGAGGCTGGGACTTTTCCAACGTAAAGTGCATAGGTGTCTTCTACTAGTATTAGTAGTATTCCCATCGCTTTCCATCAAGCAAGAATGCGATCAGATGTTAGTACACAAAATAATAATCCCCAGATGTTCTAATCCAGTTTTGATGGAGTAACATATGTATACCAGAAATTTTAGCTTCATATAAAACGCAACCCTAATTTTAAGCAGACGAAACACAAATACCAGGGTATGGCGTCTAAACAGTAAATAGTCGGCGCATCCTTCCGCACTTAAGTCTCAAAATTGCGTGCACGGCAACAATTTGCTGCCCGAGTACTGTTTGTTTAGATGGCTAGACGTGTAAGCAACTCGGGGCTTTGTTGCATACGTATGAATGTCTGTTATCTGCAAACAATAAGTTTGCTACACCGTTCCTTTACCATTCTTCGTTCAATTTTGATCTTTTTAGTATATCCCAATTTTAATGCAGTGGAAAATTACGTTTAGCGACTGAATACGGCTAATTCATAGACCACGATGATTGATGATATCTGTAGGTACCTAAAATTCATAAACAACGAAGTTTAATATATCAGAGAAAATATTGCGTAGCTACTCCAATGTTATTGCAAGTGTCTGGCATTTGAGTCACGATCAAGAATAAATACACAGAATTATATTATTTGTATGTAAACGAAATCTGATGTGAAATATTAAAATCATGGAGCATTCACAGCAAATAAAGTAAACCTTAACCAATTGTGTTTCACAGTCTGTCATATTCGCCCACGATTTATATGCATTTATATTTCTATGTAACTTGAGGACCATGAGACTCGATTTCTTAAAGTTACCAACAATACTGAAGAAGCTAGAAAATGTATTATCATGACAAAGAATTAATGTACGACATATTTCCGTGTTTACTTTATAGAAATAAGTTATACGCCTTTGTCAAGAATTTGTCGTGGGCTTGCAACGTCTGTATAATGTTAGAGTAGCTATTCCTGATTGTGTATTCAATGCACCACTCACATTTATGCATCATGCTCATAAATATAAATATTAGCATTCGACATAATGTTGAAGATAATATTTAGAGCATCGCCAGTATTTGAGTTATGATTTAACAACATTGAATCATTTTTCTATATTTCACTGAACATAAAATAGAACAAAGAGCCAAATAATTATTGAATAACGACATGGAAACAAAATACTAATATTAACACTGTATCATAATAATTAATCATATTAATATTTCAGCTAGTCTACGATCAATTTCGTCTGTGTGGGTTTTAGCTATTAAATGATAATCTACGCTTAATTCTTGAACAAATAAACCAATTTCACGCTCATCACCCTATTTACTATGAAACCCGTACATTCATTCATCACCACCCACATAGCTACTAACAGTATTCCGTCCCAATACTATTGTAGTAATAACGTATCCAGCTTTAATAAATATCGCATTCGTATCTTGATAAATGTATTCATATCTCTGATTTGATACGCAATAAGAAATGAAGGAGAGCATAATCTGACTGGGTGACATAATCATCCCACGTCCTCGCAGAAGCTGTTGGGTTATTCTGTAATAACTTTGATGTATGAAAATCAATTTCGATTTGTGAGCAACGTCTTATCTGCACATAATAACACATGAGTAGTTATATGTTCCTTAGTTATATGAAGTTTATAAATTATCTAATTGTTGCATCTAAAATAATGTAGAGATTATGATTGAATTTCAAGTAAATGATTTTTTTATAAATATCAATATTAAAAACGTAACGTAAGTAACTACCGAGCTGTGAATACAAAATCAATTAAGAGTACCATAGTTGACTGTGCATGGTATCACTAAGCTTCCAACGGTAAAATGTTCTTGAGAATTACCTGAGTTTCAATATTACCATTTTTAATGGGCTCTCATTTTTTGTAGGTAACTCGCAGCTAGTCAATTTACATGAACCTTTAGCGAGTGAAGTTAACAATAGGTCAGACCCATTATCATTATCATCCTTCAGTTGTCTCGAAGATTGAAAGCGCTTACAAAACTTCGGACACGCGGTTTACCCATTTGTTTCTCGACATATCAGCATCATGATGGAATATGGTTAAGCTTCTTTCAATTACCTTGATGATGAGTGATTAACGTCCGTGCTTACTCTGCCAATATGAATAACACCGTACTGAAAGTAATAGCAAACAAGCGTACGTAGCGTCTACGGAGTTGCTGATTGAAAACGATCTAAAAAAAGATGTTAAAAGCGATTTACAAACATAAGATAAACTGATTGGCCAATAACACGTATTTCCACCAATCCGCTCGGTGCAAATGGTAGAGTACGCGCCAGGACAGAACAGAACCATGCCCAGCAGGAAACGTAAAAACGTGGCAACTGAGCAATATTGAAAATTTTCACTTTCAGCGGAATAGCTCGACCCTTATTGACGGTTCCCACCTACCAACGGCTAGTAGTCACAAATCAAGCGCGTGGGCACGGTCCTGCGGCGGACACTTGTGCGCTTGTGACGACGACTTGCGAAATGAATTGATGGTGTTATGCAGATCTGACAAATCGCTTTATACATAGTACCATTGAATGTTTATATTCGTTAGTGATTCAGGATTTGTTATATCCCAAATAAATTCAGTATGACATTATTGTCAGCCTCGCTATAAAGTTTATTTTTAACTACATAAATACGACATGGAAATTGCAATGGAATTCATTGAAGAATGACAACAATTTATGTATTAAGGTAATTAATACATAAATTGTTGTTCGCCAATATTTATTGAAGAGTATGTTTTAGAAAGGATGTAAGTAATAACAAGTAACTTTTGGCCAAGTAAAACAAAAGGTCGCTACCACTAAATCCTGATAAGTAAATAAGGAACCCGCTTTGATCAGACCGAACGTATCGACAGCAGCCCCTTATTGTCTAAAGTTAAACACCTGAGCAATGAACCATGTCCCGACAGCCAAACTTCGTTACCTAAACAAACAGTACCTACCCTACCCTCTGTCAATACCGGTGACTTTTACTTATACTCTCGTATATATCGATGTATTTGATTCGAGACAACGACGAACAAATGATTTCTAAGAACCATTTGTAAATGTTACGCAATATTGAAATATTTGTCTTTTGTTGAATTATTGTAAATACACAGTGTTTAATTTTTGAGATCAATTATATGAATAAAATTGCTAATCGTTTGTTTAGATTACACGAGCAACAGTAAGTCAATCAACAGTTTAAAATTACATTTCATTCATGACTACTTCAGTTTCTAAGTTATTCTATAAGTTGTACGCTTTCAACCGTAAATACACGACGTTGACAGCGCCAGGGAACGGCGCTGGATAAGTTGGAGGCAACGTATAAGCACTGCAACGCAATTTCTGCGATCGACGCTTGAGAAGCTGTGCACGAACATTTAAAATTGGATCGAAAGGGTTGACAGTAACACGAGTGCACGGAACTTCGAGTCTGGCAGGCAGGCGGCCCCATCAAATTTTATCATGGCCATTGACAGTGTTTTGGCGAACGACTTCAATTCAAAAGAGCACTGAGCGAGTGAACAACAAAAAACCGTTTACTCGGAGACAAATAATACATGTACTGAAACTGACAGAATTTTTCGCAGTATATAGAAATGACAGACGCTACGGCAACATCCGATTTGAACTGAACAGCCAAAATAGACATTTGTTTACATTTCTGTTTTTTCACGTCAATCAATTTTTATGCTAACCTGTCTTAATCTATGTCAAGAAAGAAGCAAGTAATGGGTCAAATAAAGATGTTGTTGTCGTTTATATATTTTAAACTTTAAATTACCTTGTTCCTCTCCGCATGTCAAAACAAAGAGAGCATTGTTTCTAATTTATTCACCTGCTTAGAAGTAACTGCAGCAATAACACTACACATGTGATGTAGTTTCTCCAACAACATCTAGAATTTTGCGCTTAACTTAGATAACCCTGTTCAAATTTAAACCTAATGATAAGTGCTGTAGGTTGATTTTAGAATGTTTCAGTCTAGATACGGGCATTTTATCGCAGGTGGCAATCTGGCAATACAACGAAGCCTGTATTAAAGTTCGGGTCACAATTTAAAGCTATAAGGCTATAGGGATTATTCAGGTGTGGAATAACATTCTGGAAAACTCATTATAAAATCATAATCTTGGGATGGATTTAAAAGCTATGTTTTACTCTGCATATTTGTATTTGATAAAAGGCAAAAACTTCTGAATGCATACGGCTTTAGATTCTGTGGAACATTCGTCGGATTTCTTTTTAGGAACTTAAATATTTCCTAATATAAGGGACCATTTGATAAAAATATTGTAGTCATTTTTCGTACTGTTTTAAAATATGTCTAAGTTAATAACAGATAGTTCCACTACGTCATCATATTCATATTCGTCATCATAATCATATTATATATATTTATATGTATATAGATATATGTAGTGTGGCAGATGAATAGTTAGATCTCACTAATAGTCAAAGGAGTGAATGTTATTTAGAATAGAGATAGACATCGAGAAGGAGACATTGTTTAAAATTCATAAATATTATGAAAAGTATAATCAGTAGCCAATTAAAATATTTTATTGCCACCCGACTCCGGAAATAAAATAAATAAATACACACGCATAACTTAAACCGCGGGGTTTTGATGTGAAAATACACTTACAAGTTCATTTCCTCCTTGAGGTGGTTTCGAACAAAATTTTATTGCAACACATTTTACGGCAACATAAACGTAACACAAACGACCGTACATATTACGCGTGCTGCGTTACCAAATATGTTTTTTATTTCAATTTTAATACTTGTTCTACGCATTATATTAATATCAGGTACAGGAAAGTGCTATAGAATGGATTAGGCCTTTTTCTGTTTAAATATGCATATACTCTTAAAGTTCCGTCGGCAATTTTATTCTCACG
>DWEM01002866.1:0-11452 GCA_018245935.1 Agara belti belti | reverse complement strand
GGCGTGTCTGTCGCGAGCGCCGCGCGCCGCGCGATGCTATCTGCGCACGAACTGCGAGTACTGCTGCCGGGACTAATAACACAGCACTTGACGGTTACATACACCGTGTGATCCAGAATTAGTTGCTCTCAGTGAAATTTACTAAGGTTTAATTTCACTTTTAGTAATTGGTGAACAATAAACTTAGAAAAGAGAAATTTTATTACAGACGTAGTAAGCAACCATGGGACTTATTATACAATATAAATTGTCATCGATGTCAACGTTTTTATTACGTTTGAAGATGCAAATCTAAATTTTTACAAACCTATAAAGAACAGTACTCAAAGCGTTACTGCCTACATACTCTTTGTAAAAACCATACCATTCGTCAACATTAAAGCTGCGGAGCGGTCTATTGATTCTGCTCGTTTCTCAAAATATATTCAATTCTAAGAATATAACATTGTCAGTCATCCCTTTACATCCATATAAGTTATTACACGTCATTCTTTAAAATCGTGCGCAGATATCAGTCCATTCAAACGTGCGAAGAATTGAAAGGGTCGGTAATGAGGGACTGGTACGTGGGTGTCCCTTCGCTATCATATCACTGAAAGTCATATTATCACTCGTAATATCAGTGCAAATTCAAAATTTCGTTTGAAACAATGTTATTGCAAACTTCAGTTCCGTCTCCCAAATATGTTAGAGTTTATTCAATTTATTTATAGAGGGTACCCGATTTCATAGCGCATGCACGTTATGCACAACTTAATGCGTGTTTGAAACACTACACGAGTACCGGATTTTTTTTCAAATTTGCTTTATCTGGTGTAAAAAAAAATTGAATCGTTATTGAAAACAAATAAAGTTTCACCCCGTAAAACAATTTCCGTAAACACACTAATTATATTCCTACGAAAATTGCACTAACCTCCTAAATAATTTATTTTATTTTCTGTTTTCAGTGACTTGAACTTTTTGATATTCATATGTGTCTTTGCGCAATTGAAAAAGTATAGATAATTATTTTCATGTTTCGAGTTTTATTCCTCATTTTTAGATGCAAGCTGGCAAGGAATGTCTTATTTTGTTAAATGATTAACGATACACAATCTCCCTCCCGAGCAGTAAATCAAATTAAGACTGTTAGTACTCATAACAATATTTTTTTACAGTGTCTTATAAAATAAAGTAAATATAAGAATGCACATTTGAATTTCAATGAAAATAAAATTAATCCACACGTATTTTTCCGATAGTGGGACATTTACAAAAATGTTTTACTATCGTATAATACAGAAATAAGGCACATAAAATTGCTTTTCGTTTCGTAACTACAAAGATTTTTTTTATAATACGATTAGGAAATCCTTTGTATTGCATGTTCGTTTTCTTTCCTACTATTGTCGGAGCGAAATAAAGCAGTACAAATACAAGAGTTTCGCTTATACAGTTTTTAAATTACAGCATTCTTTGTCAGCGGATTACTTATCTGCCATATTATATTAAATTTTTTGTATGCATATAGGTTATTTAACTATGTACACAATTCTGTTACACAATGTAAAAGCGTGAAAAATCATCTTCTTTATGGTTTAATCTACGAAAAAATATAATTGCTTTTTTAATAGACATATGAAAGTAAAAGCGTTCACAAATGAAGCATATAATACGGAATGTCTAGTCTATCCACTGCTAACCACCAACACCAATATATAATGCCTTCGCCCACCAAACCAACCACTTTCGCAAAACATGGACCGGCTTTTAGCAAAAATTTGATCAGTGAAAGTCAAGTCTGATACTTACTCTGTGGCGTGTCGAGGGGAGCACGATTAATTTAATAATTTCTCCCTTTAATGTGTAAGATAATAGCTATTTTTATATATTAAACGAAATAAATATCGCTGTTACAATATGTAGAATAGTTCAAAATTAGATAAACCTATTATAAATTTGGAAATAACTTCAATTTAAAATCCAAACGCATTTGTAAAATATAAGTAATATACGATGTACATATACCTTTTTTTAAAAATAAAACCTTTGGTATTTTAAAAATTAATCATTGTTCGTACGTACACGGACCACCCAATAATGCTTTCGAAGATGTGATCTCATCAACATCAAAGACTTACGAACATATTATCAGTGGCGATGAAGCGGAACAGACAAAAGCAATCCCATCAGCCTGTAATATTCCATCATCAATATTGCACCGTGTAATAAGATTTTCAATTCATTATTTATGATTAAGAAGGAACGTGCACTTGTTCGTTGAATTTATTTAATGACTCGAATAGGTGCAAAGTTTTAACTGCCAGTCATAATGCACAATTTTTGTTACTATATGTAGTACCCATGCTCTAATTAAATGAAATAAATGATATAGTGTCAAGTACAGATACGTAAGGTAAGCATGGCAAGACCACGTCGCTATCGTCCGATATGGAGTCAATTTGCAGTAATGCGGCGGACAGCTTCAAGTTACTTTTTATAACGCTCCCGAGGTCGTTGACTCCGTACTAAACAACACAAGATAATACTGCGAAATGTCATTGCACCGGGAAGCGTTTTGTCATCCTTTTTACTAATATCATAAAGGTTAATAATTCCATCAACTTGTCCTTAATGCGTTACAAAAAAAACATTTCAAACACGTACACGTAAAAAAATTAACAATTGAATACATATTTTATTGCAGAACGTGGCAAAAGACATTTGTTATACAAATTTTCGTGTTGTCACTTACTTGATCGAATTACTTGAATGGCTATGTAATCCAATACAGAATAATAGAATTTGCATACCTACCTAACGACGACATTTCTTGTACCCTACGTGACATGAATTGCGTGGAACGTGAAGGCGTTAAATTTGTTTCGCTCGTAACCGCACCTGTTCCCAAGGGCTTGACTTTTATGAATGTGCTGTAAGATGATAAGCCGCAAAGGAGGTCGAGATAACAAGCTAAGGAACGAGTGCCTTCGCCGTTGAAAGACGGTGACCAATTAACTTTTAATTATAAAACTGCTACAAATAAGCAGCAGCAACGATCACTATGAAATAAAATTATGATAGTAATATGAAATAAAACTTTCAAATAAAGCCTGTATAATGTCGTCATGACCCTCTAACATACGAGTAACTGAGGCATACTATCTAAATATTAGAATGTTTCTTTAGGTTGATGACTTTAAGTTTTCATTTGCGTTTAATTTTATTTTATTTTGTGCCAATGTTTATTTATATCCTATTATAAGTAAACAAACTATACTTGTTGGATGCAAAAAAAATATTTCGCTATTTAGTTCAACATATTCACATGTGGTCGTAAAAAACGTCTTAGAGTCAGTTCACTTTTTGCATTTGACTGCTTTACCTAGATATTAAACCAACAGATCGGATATCAGACAGGTTCAGATAGCCGTAAGTGGGTAAAAGTATATGACCGAGTTACCTAGAAAATTCGCAAGTAACGTCGTCTGTGACCATTAATTTGCCAACGAAATATATCTTTCGCATGTGAGCGTGAATATTGTTAGACTGGAAATACAGTTAATCCGAGTGATTGATGAATGGATGTTAATGTATCTAATAGGTTCGTGACTTGTCGCGTCGTCGGTTTTTGCGATGATATCACGTTTCGGAAGACCAAAACTAATAACAGCTTTCATAACCTACATACGATTTTAAGTACTGAATAAACATAATCATTTATCGTCCAATAAGTTTTTGATGCAGTTATATTGTTTATATTGCGAACATATCAATAAAATTTTACATCACAAAACGCCTAAAACTTACTTAACATATAGCTGTTTATAAAAATTTAGCTACATATTTTAGCGACCGGTTAGCTTTATACATTACATTATACCCTTTTTATCATTAAATAGATAAATTAGCTACGAATAGGTGCTCGCAGACCCCAATGGCAATCACGCGAAGCTGATGACTAGCACGTCGCTAATTGATTCCATGGCGACACGTCAAAACAGAGCTTTTTCCTTAAAAGCCATAATATCAGTCGCTGATTGGTTCGACAGGCGATAGAGCTACGGCATCATCAAGTGATGTAAAAACAAATTTATTAGCGCGCACTTCGTTTAATACTTCTACGTTATTACATCAACATACATAAATATCACCAGTATCACCTTTTGGGGCGACGATACTGTTTGTTTTACTGTTTGAATTTTCTGATGTAAGACAGAATTATATTGTATTTATAATCTAACACGAATGTCTAGCGGCTGGACAACTTGTCAAACTCCCATTCAGAGACCATTTGCTACTTACGTATAAAAATATGCAGTCACTCATTTATTTGCCCGTGTTTTATCTATTCTTAGAATAAATTATAATTTTTTATTATCCTCATTGCTCTCAGTTCTATATTTCATCATCTAATCCAATCTAACATCTAACCGTTATTTAGAGTTGAATCATGCATAAATATTCGGTTGCGAGATACCGCTCAAAGTTTTAAGTTTTACGGCTACTTAAAATAGACTTAAATAGATATAAAACGATAAAAGCTCTTAAATAGATTTATATAGCTACAAATAGGATCATAAGCTAAAGCATATCTGATTGTTATTTTTATATTATCAAGATATACAATAAAGAATATGTAATTAAAGAAATGTCTGATGATCACTTAGCTAAATGAGACATTTTTGCAGAGACTGTAAGAACTAAATTCAGTTAACGTAAAGGCTTAACTTCAGGTGGGTTAAAGCCCACGCGTACCTTTATTTTCTAATAGTATCTACAACTTTTTTCTAAATTACTAACCTAAAGCAATGTTTCTCAGCCAATGTAATGTTGCGATCTACGAAAAAGCCAAAGAGTTAAATTAAGCGCCTTCCTCACTATGAAAGTATGTATATTAATATTTTTAGTAAGCTGAAAGTTTATTACTTAGTTATTTTATACATGGTAAAATAATATAATCTTATAGCACTACATTAAAATTCATCCCTTTAATAAACGAAATATTCTTATTTCAACAAAAACTACTACAAGATTTTTGCTTATATTAATAAAATGGAGAGGAATTAAAAGAATTGAAATATATCAGTGTTAAGTGTGTCGACTCTGGAATATTTATTAGGACCTTAGAAATTATTTGCGCGAATTTTATCAGCGTGTTTTATCAATGTAAGGCAGACAGACAGGCCAGCATCGTGATCTTTTAAAAGCAGTTGATTTAAGATACACATCATACCGATGACAGATTATAGCTATCCAATGCCTAATCTCCTAATGCTTTTTAGGCTATTACTTCTACGGGTAGTTGTTATATTTATATAGAAGGTAACTTAAGAAGTTATAAACAAGAAATCGTATTCAAATTCAATCTCTTTGGGCACGGAGACGTTTATTCGAAATGTGTGTTCGAAAAACATAAGCTTGCATCTAAAGTCAAATAAATCTTACCTATACATAACCAAATTATCCACACGGTCCAAATAATTACCGACCTCCGAAGAATTGCATCCATTTTAAAGGTTAACAACTTCGTTGCAACTCTTGTGATATTATGTGTCTTAACGGTTGTCCAATTTACGTCATATGACATAACTAAGTAAACATAATATCATGTAATATTTTCCTATTTTTTATATTTTTTTAGCCATGTGACCAACGATCTATCATCTATCAACTTAACCTTCATGATAGATACATATATACAGTCGTATCACCCTTTTCTTTGGTGCAGTAGTAGTGCTTCCACATGTAACTTGTAGGCAAAGGTTTAAAGTTTAAAATTTATATTTCAAACAGTTATTTGTATAACCACATTTAAGTCTGATTATTTATTCTTTGAACAATATTGTACAAACGCGTCTCCTTACTCAACGTTGGTAAAATATACGTAAATTTTATACCAAAAACTCATTGCAAAATAAATTATAGTTAATTATTGCTTGGAAACATACAATTTCACATGTTAATACTTATATGGAGACGGAAAATGTACATAAGTAATAAGTGAACAAAAACTCTGCAGAGCGTGTGATAAATATCAAAAACAAAGGGGAAACAAGGAAATAGTATGTATTTAAAAATAGCAAGGTATAATAGTCGTACATATTGGTGTGTTGAACACGCCTATAGGTCAAGCATGAATCACACGTATAGATGGAATAAAGTACCTACAGTCACCGAAACAAACTGTATATAAAGATATACCTATATGTAATTTCTGTAAAATGGTTTAAGCAACTACATATGTAGGAATATTTACTATTAAAATTTCTATTATAGGACCACAACGTATAGATAAATCATTTATTAACTGAATTTAGTTTCTATAAATATAACACATCATATGTATTAAAAGGTTACCTAACCTAAATGATACGAAACTTAAAATATAAATTAAGGTTCATCTTCACCTCTGTTCAATCTGTACCACAATATTGTTGACTAGTTGTTCTGTGGGCAGTGATTGTACTCGCCCTGCAGGAGAGGGCCTCGACGCGGGCTGCCGTATATGGCGCTGAGGGCCAACGAGCTGGACCACTTGCGACACGGCATCAGCGCCCGAGGTTTACTGAGCCATGCGATTTGCACACATTGCAATTATGTGATTGATAAATAAAGCTTACGAACTTTACATCAATTTGACAATATCTTCGCGAATGAAGGAACTTTTATATATGTACAAGTAAGCATTCAAGTAGTATATTAGACTGCAATTGAAGATATTGAAACCGATCTATAGACCGTAATCAGTGTGAAATTGATTAGTCATGTTATTGATTAATTGACATTGAAAATAAATAAATCATATTTAAAAGGTGATTTGGTCATCAATAAACTAATTGGAATTATGACACGATTATTACAGATAAATACTTTATATAGTTATTAGCAAAAATAGCAAATATTTCAATATACATCGGTAGGTACGGTATACATGTAAAGCTATCCAAATAGAAATGCTATTTTCGTTAGAAAAACTGATCTAATCAGAAAAAAATATCAGCAACTTCAGAAATGTAATGGATTTCCAATTCAGGGCGAACAATCGATTTCTCGGAGATTCGAAAGAGATGGGATATTATGTAGCCAAATATGGCCGTCGAGGGCATTCTCCAAAAGTGTTCCAAAGGACGCCGCCGAGGACGGCGAGCAAGAAGTTGAATTACAAGCAACTGGTCAAAGTTATTTAAAGAACTTATAGTTCCAAGAAATCACACACGCCAATGCTTTACTACCTCCGCGTAACAGGAATTTGGATGCTCCCGATCTCGTTTTGCTAATTGCACGGAACCGGCTTCGGTATGAACGCAATTTTAAAACTTTGCGGCCTCCAAAGTATGTGACATTGTCTAACATTTAGCGTTTTGACCTCGAATTGCTTTAATTAATTGATAAACAAGTTTTTATACACAATCTTGTTCTTTGTCTATAACATGTATTCACATAAATAAAAAATATTAATGAACATGAGTGATTATTGTTTGAAACAGCATATTTACGACGTTGCCAAAAGTAACAATTTAAATATTGTGGTGTACACCAAAATCCACAGATAACGATAGCTCTATCTGATTAAAATGTCCGTATCTGTATTGATAAATGATAAACTTCGAAAGGAAAAACACGTACCAACCACCCAATTTAGAACAGTTCGTTACTATTTGACGCCTTGTGTATTTTACTGACTTTAATTACTATAGTTTTTTGGCCCCTTTTTGTTCCATACAAAATATGAGCATTTTTATCTATTGTATAAAATTAAGTTTTCATAACATTACGCGTAAATATGATACAACTTAATACCTATGTGAAGAGGGAGTGTAAATAGTGTCTCATATCTAGAGCGTTCTTATCATCCTAATATACTAAAGAGTATCGTTAGTTTTCGTACGTAGACATGTATCAGCGATACCGGTGCGGTCGATACGTTCGACAGATATTCACGGATACAGTTATATGTATCACTACTAGCTAACGATATCAAAGAGTGTATTGTTCACTCTCACGCTCTACACACTGAATGGTAAGGCACTAAAGCCTTCCATTAACGCAATAAGGCCACAAGTAAGATGCAGACAATGTCCCGCCGATAAGGGACAGCTCTGGGTTTTACTACTTTGCATAATTTCCCATTATACCTTCATATTTACCTACTCTTATCGATTAAATGCGTATAGGAATCGGAACATTATCGTTAATAATCTGTTGTCTTGATATTATTAAATAAGCTATATGAATTATAAGTATTAGTTGTTAAATTTCTTTGCTATTATAATTTTTTATGAAAGTTATTTCAATAGAGTGATTTGGGAATTTATCTACCGACTAGCTCTCGATATAGATCTAAATAAATTTACAATTACATTGACTTTCAGGCATATCTTTAAGACGCTTTAGCATTATCCCATAAATATGTTTTACTTTTGCGACAAAGAGTAAATAAATAGTGATAATAAATAATTTTAACTCTAAGTAAAACATTATCACGATGTCTATACACTGTAAATATTTTCCAAACACTATTGGCTATTTCCATTTCCAATGCAAGTGAATCCACAGAAACACAAAGGTGAGTCTTATGACGTTCATGCATCGCTTGCTATATTCTATATTTACTTCATATTGAAACTAGCAAATGCCACGGTGCGAAGAACTAGTGTTTGCACGAGTGAAGTTAACGGTCATGTTTAGATTTCATAGAAAAATCCTACCCCGACTAGTGAGTCATATGAGAGCAATGTAAGCGTTACACTGTGGTACCGCGCCGCTCGTCGGCCCAAGAAATACGGGACGCGCGTCGCAAATATAACTAGGGTTGCTAAATCGAGAAATTTTATTCAGGGAAATACATATTTTGAGCTTGCAGCGCACGCAGCTTAAATGTTGTTAATTGTAAACTACTAACGCTAATCTGCTGGTCACATATTTCGCTCTGTAATTGGAGGAGACCTCACAGCCTCGCTTTTCCTCTGTCCCATCAACTAATGACTAGGAAACTCATAAAAATGATCACTTGCTTCCATGCATCCACTGACAAACCGATGGAATTGGCACTGCTCAAGTTTACTCAATGCTTGAACCATCAGTATTGATGATTGATTACCTTCCATAACGGAAAGCCGGAAAAAATACATACTTACATTGAATTTTAATATAACATTTATGATTAACATAACTTGACATAGTTTATACTCATTTGAGATTGGTCAAAGAAAAGTTGTCAACCCTACGGCAAGGTATCTAGGCGACCAGGACGAGGTTAAGTCCAGTCTCTTATCTCAACTTTAACGACTTCAAGAATAAAAACCTCGCCTCCTATAACACGACTGATAGCACAAAACACAGCCAGCAAATGAGTACGTTAACCTACCTTGACGACATTATCCGTTTTGATTTGATTGTTTACTTCAATAAAGACCATTCTCATTTGTTAACAAATAATAACTACGTCAATATTCAAGTTAACTTACAATGTTATTTTATAAAACAATCCTCATATGCATGTACTATCTTGAACCTTAAATCGGTGTCAAAATTTATTACTTACAATCGTTACTTTCTTTTGATTAAG
Organism: Agara belti belti; assembly: GCA_018245935.1. Lineage (NCBI taxonomy): Eukaryota > Metazoa > Arthropoda > Insecta > Lepidoptera > Hesperiidae > Agara > Agara belti. Next base: position 1,899 of record DWEM01002866.1, on the reverse strand, counting down.
CTGCAGGTATTCTTAAAATAGATGTACGTGCAATTTAAAATAGATGTGTTTACGAAGTAGTTGTTCGAGAAAGCTGAAAATAATAGCTGAAAATAGCTTAACCCAACCTTGCACCCGCTTCGTGGATCAATAGAGCCTTGAACTTTCCACCAACGGCCGTAGCGCTCACGAAATTCGTTTATACTTCACACTATAACGAATGTTGACTCGGTTTACAATGCAGAACATATTTTTTCCGATACTTATATTAGTTACGAAGCAAACTTAAATTTTACGTTTGTCTACATTGTTAATTTCTCTTATTAATTTGAAATATTCATCTTTTATCTTATTAGAAATGTATTGTATAGAAGTAATCAAATGGAGGAAAGCGAGAAAAAGGCGCGATGGTGCTCATTAGGGTAAATCAAATTCCGACAATGGAATGATACTGGCTGATGATTTTTTAAATGTACCTACGCCGATAAACAAATATATGGGCATACAACGATAAGTGATCACCGTCCTCTGTATTTAAAAACCAGAAACTTCAGGAACGCGATATCAGCCCTGATGAAATCTGGCAACGCTTTTCTTGATGACACCATGGAGAGGAAGGTATTCTCAATTTTGCACGCTCGTGGATAACAATGATGATGGTGAAATATGTAAGCTAATTCCATAGAGTAAATTGCGTAGGTAATCTTCGACACGCCGGACTAATGCGGACGAGTTGCCGTTGCTCCAAAGACTAAGTGCATTATTAAAACAATAACAGGCTACAAGTCACACTCACATGCTCCGGAACCGTTCTATAATGTGGTACGAGAGTGGTAGGGGCTATCGCGCACCGTTAGTAGATTACGCCGGACTAAACATTACTAATCACAGCACGAAAAATTAATACATCTCGTAAAAATACATGTTTTTAGCAACTTATAATAGATTAAAGATTAATCAATGAAAATAACTTGACCAACCTTGCCCCTTGTTTCTGGATCGATAGAGCCTTGAACTCGGCACTATCAGTGCGACCGCGCTAAGCTCTACGAGTACGATTTAATTCATTTCCCAGTGAGCTAAGGCGCTCCATACTATGTACACGTATCGTATATCTATAAGCTACTATAAGCTTTAAATAGATACGTCTACGAGTTTCAATATTAAAGCACGTTCTTAAATAAAATACTGCTTTTGAAAATACCTAGTAAATACTCAAAATATAAAATATTTACTAAGTTCATTTAAATGGTTTTATTGACTTATCAAGTGAAATTTTATTTCAAAAGAGACGTTGTTCTGCTACGTCATATAAATAACTTCGAAGATAAGTACATATTTGATACTAATACCAAAATATTTCAAATTCGAGTATTAAACATGGAAACCCTTTAAAATTAAATGTGTACAGCTTTTGAAGAGTTCATTGTGCCAATTGATTTTCCGGATTTAGTTTTTGATATCTGTTTAATTAATTTAGATGTCAGTCTGTCTAGCTAATCTGTAGTAGCTGCCTTTCTATTTACCCGTGCTGGATTATAATTTTAATCGATCGACAAACAATTAATGTGAACATGAGATATCGTCACTATTCTTATCAAAACTTCGAGGCATTATGGACCTTGATATAAAATTATACCTTGGCTTAGTTGACGCGTTACTATGATGAAAACAATTCCGCGAATCACTTATTCACGATAACAGCCGATAGGCATATGATTGGTCAACTTGTTTTCTTGCTGTACTTTCCAATCACCCCGATAAAAGTTACCATAAGTTACTCTTAGAATCTGTTGAAGTGATGATACATTTAATCCGCTTGTTGATTAAGAAAAAACTATACGACATTAAATACACACATCAAGTTCGCGATTGACTCAAAGAAAAGATGATTCAGCTGATGCAGCACAACGATTTTAA
>DWEM01002865.1:0-11452 GCA_018245935.1 Agara belti belti | reverse complement strand
TCAAAACATACTCATTTTTACTACTAAATTTTATTCGGAACTAAAGATGTGAACTATACCTACACAAGGATAGGCAATTAATATACAGGTATCACGATTTCAAACGCTTGGAATAGGTTTCTTTATAAGTTATAATATAAGTAATTTATACGTTTGTGTAAGAATATATGATACAGTAAAATTTTTTCCATCATAACCCCACATAGGTAGTAATTTTTACATTTCTATAATAATAATAGCATTTCTTACTTTAAATATAACGATTTTTCATACAAACTATGTAGATGTGACGGAAAGCCATCTAGTCGCCAGCCAGAATAAAGTTGAGTGCGCGAAAATATCATTCGTGCTCAAACACGATTCTAAGTTCGCCCGGTATAGCGCCATCTAGTGGCAATTTACAGCATAACGGATATATAGAAATAGATAAAATATTCGTTGTATTCAAATAACTATGTATAAAACAAAATTGTCATGGCGATCGATTGACCGTCATAGAAGTTGAAACACTGCAGCGCACTCTCTTGCAGAGTTACTACAAAGTGGATAGCATGAAAACTTTCTGTATGAAAAACCACTTAAATATTGTCGATGTCTATACGATACCAACACATAATATAGACGAAAAAGTAACTTTACACAAGATATAAATATCCCGTATGCAAGCTACAAGCCGCACCGCGCCTATCGTCTCACTTTTCACAATTCTTTGTCTAGCAAAGCATAGCATCACAGGCCGTGGCAAGTCGACATGAAGAATATTTAAATCAGAAATAAGAGATATCATAGCCTGTGTAATATACTTAATGCGCCTCTAAGTTTTTTATATGAATTGTGTTTCAATGATGTAAAGTTCTACTCCCGGTAAACTGCAAGTAGTTAGTTAACACGTTGTCGATGCGTTTCACGGTCCGCCGCCCGCATATATCTTGACCAACAACAAAAAATCACGAACTGTTGGTCAATTAAAACTGTACTTTGAAAATAACAGTATTAATCGTGTAGTTACCGAATCTAATTATTACTTTTATGCCACTTTTGATTACATTTGTAAGAGCATATTTATCTATGAATATTTCAGGAAATACTATGACGTCCGGACTTATAAATTGTTCTTGCAATATTAATAATGGCAAAAAACAGTAAGAATTAATATAAACCCATGGATTGGTGTTAAAATCCTGCCACTTCTAACGACGCGTCTCTTACTTTGTAAAATAATGCGTGCTTTTTAAGATGACATATCATCGGCTATGACAATGGAAGAAAACACCGTGAGGAATCTTACTGAGAATAGAGTTCTCCAAAAAGTGTAAAGCCTACCACCTCGTACTCGGTTACCGTAGAATATGTTGGCATTACCTTTCTTTCTCATGAGAAAAGACGCATGTCAAAATGTGAAACGATAAATATGTGGATAATGTTATAATATGTATATGTTACTAATACACTCGTAGAATTAGATATATGTAGTAGTATTCACGCATAACTATATAAATACTAACGTAAGATAAACGATTGGCCTATGTCCAGCGGTGGACTAATACACATAGTATGATGATGAGGGCGACGAAGAATAACAAAACAAGGAATAAAGTAAGAGACCAGTCCCTTGTAGACATATTGAAATACTAGCTTTGCCCACGGCGCGTGGAATTCAATGTGTCACAAAGTTTTTCCCGCGTAAGTAACGATCCCGCGGGAATTCTAGGTTAAAAAGTAGCCTATGTTCATCACAAGACCCTCAAGTATCTATATATGGAATTTCATCACAATCGGTTCAGCGGTTTGACTGTGATGACGTCACAGACAGACAGACAGACGGACGGACAGACAGACAGACAGACAGAGACAGACAGAGACAGACAGACAGACAGACAGACAGACAGACAGACAGACAGACGGACGGACGGACGGACGGACGGACGGACGGACGGACGGACGGACGGACGGACAGACAGACAAAGTTACTTTCGCTTTTATAATATTAATCATTGAAAATGTAGCGCGTAATATTTGCGGCGGTGACAACATGAAAACAACAGTCAGGCGCAACACGAGTCTCCGAGGCACTAACATCACAAGGAAGAGTTCGAGCAACATTAATATTTCAACTTTAGCGACCTATTCAGAGCTGACGTGCCCGACGTCTTATATTCCGCGAAGAAAACTCTGACCTTTTCAAGCCCGTTAATTGCAAACCATGCTCAAGAATTAAAGGCAGTCACTACTAGGTCACCGTACTATTCATATTATATCAACGGCTTTTCAAAAGCTTGTAGTTGTTCGAACAAGTTTGCTTAAAATTTAACTGCCGTCTTACAGTGGAACTACATTGTTACTGTATCTACAAAGGCTTAGACATTGCTACATAGTTTAAGTTTTTGTTTGAAATTTGCAGGAACGATAAACCGCCTCTCGTGCTACGTCGGCGATATACATACATACCTACAATGTGGTTCTATTTTAATTTTTTAGTTACATACGTAACTTATCGTTTTCTTGCCGTGCGACTCAAAAACGTAGGTATGGTGAGAATGGTAAATGGTAAGAATTCTAGGTTACCTTCACTATATGGAAGCGTGTTTCGCACAACTTGGCGATATGGAACGTGGCTCGCCGTTTCAAACGCAAGATTGTTTCCATGCGCACGTGAAAAATACTTACAGGCCGAACAAAACGTTTTATGTGAAACGGACATCGTATGTGTTACCATTAAAGTAGCATACCGTACGATGTACGGCTTTTCCTAAGCTGCAATATCATAGTTAAAACAATTAAAGGTGTTTTGAAGCAAAATTAATAGGATATAATAAAGAAAAAAATAACCAAAATACGGTTCAATACATTAATGGAAACATAAAAAGGGAAGTTCAAGGAAACGGTAATTTATGACTACGCCACCACACCTCTGTTTAACTTGTCAGACAGTTTACCCAAGTTATCATTTCATCGGGGAAATGTGTAAGCAAATACAAGTTAATGCGTTTTTTATTACTTGGCTGCTACCAAAAAAATAACACCAATGTTAAGTATATAAAATGATTGCTTTTAAAGATTATATCGCAGAATAGAAAATGTTTTTATTTTTCATAAGCGATCACGAAGAGCACGTTTTTTGCTTTACGTCGAAAGTCTTTTTTGAACTATTCTAATAATGACTTCAACACGATATAATCTGAAAGTAAAAAATGATGTCCAAGAAAATTAACAAATTCAGTGCGTAGATTTCTACTTAGCCATTAATCGAATCAAATCGATTGTTTATTATTTAATGTCACTTCAAAATTCGTTGTCTATGGCCTGATTGCTGATTGTAAAACTTAAACTGTTCTAAACACATACCTGTAAACTGTAATATAACATAAAATACGTTAATGTGCGAATTTACATATTTGCCGTCAGGTTATAGCTGTATAATAATTCCGGCCGTGTCATTTGTAAATATTGTAAATATCACATGAATATCGATTCATAGCAAATGTGAAGCCTTATCGCGGTACTCAATTGCTTCGGCGTAGGTTATTCTTAACGGTCACTGAGTCTACTCAAAATATTATCATAATTAATGGTAGCCGAAACTTCCTGCATTAAACAGAAATTCGCCTTTAAGCAACAAGATGAATAAGGATAAAAAAGTATCGTGAATCTTCAAAGCGTTGATCGAATACTCCTATTTCGTTACGAACTCAGCCAGATGGGACCAGAGACCTTATCCTAATAGGAAAAATGCGACATTGAAAACGGCTGTGACTCGAACAGAATAAAAAAAAAACTCTCTCGTTGAATCATGAAAGCGGAAGTAATTAATCCCACGAGGGATTTAAGGACTATTATCGAAATTTTGTAAATGTATGTAAATGCATCAATTTAATTTTTTGCTGTTGTGTTGTTGTTTTCTTTAGATGTAGACCTACATTTTTTACAAAATCGTGTTCTTTTTATATTATTGTCAATTTTGAAAAACCATGTAGGCAATAACATGGATTTAACATGTAATTACATAAGTTAAGCTTGAGGTAAAAAAAGTTTTTTTTTTTTGTTTTAACACGGTTTAACATTTTCCATTTAAAATTATTGGTATTTAGGTACCTTCTAATACATATTTATCGGTCGTTGCTTCAGACTTTCAACTGTGACGTGATACTTGTTGTTTTAGTTTCGTGAATGAATACTCTTTTTCTTTAAACCGCTTTTAATCATACATACAATTTGATGTCATTAGCATATTTAACGTAGTGACTTGTAAACTCAACGTAAGCTAGGCAAAGTACTGGATTTTTAGGTTATGACATGACTCAAACTGTATATATTTCATAAATCACATTACACCTCTATAAACTAAAGACATTGCAAATGAGAATTTCATTAATACTGCAACCGTTACTTACCAAAAATGTTCTTTCTTCATGCACCAGATTCTCCGTTAATAAACAGTTACAGGTAATTTAATCATGTATAAGTAGTACTCGTTTTCCAAAATATATTTATAAAATGTTCTCGATTTCTACGCAATAAAAACTATTTTAAGGAAAATATGTATAAGGGTTCCTTAATATTCAGGCACAATAATGATATGTATTTTGTTAAATTTTACTCTTAGATTATATCTATGTTTGTGTTTGTAACGAGCACAACGCACAGCGCATTCAGTATTTAAACACAACAGTCATACACTTGGATATTTATCGTTCTCACTCGAGGTACTCAGTCTTGTTGTAATTGTCCACTTCCATATTAAACATATCGTGGAATAAATGTTGATGTTTTTAACACAAATATTCACAAATTCTCCAAATGATGGCGGCGTCTAACTTTACTCATATCTTGATAAGAGTCGACTTGATTTCACTGAAATTTTATGTTAATAAATAAATCACTAAAATAAACTGGATAAATGTGTTGTTGTATTAAATACTGTGATTTTCGATGGTATATTGCTTCTAGGTATTCCGAAGCGTGCTTGTGATGTCAGATCTGTCAAATGGCACGCACATGCGCACACTGCGCAGTGGTGATGTTGTGACAAGCTGCGAGGTATGAAAGTCGATAAATCAGTGTGCTATTTGAGCACGGAGCGTTCTCTCTGCCCAAGTAGGTGGTCATTTTTGTCACCGGCCAGCAGAATATTGCACAAAGAGAAAAATAAAAACAGTATATATATAAGATATCTTCTAAACTGTTAAAAAGCCCTATGGACTTTATTTTACCTCGAATTGCATCATGTAGCTTAAAGCAAACTATAACTTTAAGCGAGCAGTATTCTTAATAGTACCTAAATATGTCTGAAGACATAAAAAACATATTTCCTGCATAAAAACATTTTACAGAAAAAGACGAAACACGTTTCGAAACTTGGTCACTAAGTCCTGCCTTGATAGACATATAAAAGCGCTTTACTATGAAAAGATATCGTTATTAAACTTTGCTTTAATATTTACTATTTGCATTATTAAAAAAATATAGGTATAAGTGTTTGGCCTTTAAGTATCTAACCTACGATTCTCAAACAATTCGATCGAGTCACCAGATTCACTCGTTCCATCAATATCTGCCCTGTTTCGAGGACTTACAGCCCGTCCAAAAATATCTCACCTGTCAGCTATCGTTAGAAGATAGGGATGGGTTTCCAAAATATTTAACCTTCTCGCCGGAATGATCTGTTTTATGACACACTGACGTAAGTAATACTTTGTATCGATGGAGCTCTACCAGCGTCTGTTGCGTTTTCTTATGGAAGCCTAGCAAAAGGACGCTACTTGAAGACTTTTTTGTAAGCATACCTTAAGAAGTGAAATTAGAATAGACAGTTATAACATTTAAACGTTTTTCTAACAGCAATAGATGGTATACAAACCTTAGAAGACAAAAACGACAAAAAATCTAAACAACATCCCATATTCGTAGACCGGTTACGTATTCCTACCATACTCGTAACGCATTGTTCCGATGGCCGCAATAAAATGTCTTCAAATTAATGGTTTATTGTTCTTTGTAAAGAGCCAATGACTCGGAACTCACGTCGCTTTGTTACAATACTGTTACGATAACGCACGATATACTGGACCTCTAATGATACATTAGTAAAATATTGCCTTCTATCACGAATATGTAACAGTTTTATCCAGTTGTACTTTAGCTCGGCTCTACATTTACAGGAATGTGACGATTACTAAAAATAGCGTAAAATCGATAACTTCAAACTTAGTTTTTGTGAATATTTACTATACAAGTGATCAATCCAATTTCATGTTATATGTCTGTAGATAAACCTGGTGTTACCTTCCATTGTTTATGTACCTATAATGAAAAACCTTGAGTTGGGTCGCTAAACAAATTAATTAGAATCTGACTCAAACATCTTCGCCCGCTAACAAAACCAATTAGAGTCAGTAAGATGTAGGCTGTTGGGTCAGACCTCGGAGCTAAGTTTATCATTTCAGTGTAAATCGACTATTGGGAAACACTAAACACGTGTGATAGATACAATTTAATATCAAATAAACATTTAAAGGATTGTACCCCATAAGTACCATTTTTAACTAGTAAGCTAAGATAAATTGCTTTAAAAATTATTCGACTTCAGTTTTTAAACATAAATACAAGGTCAAATTATAAAATGGATTTAATTATTTGCGAATCCGTTAAATTTATCGTGTGCCTTGCGCAAAAATAATGAGTTATAAAACGTTTTAAATCGTACTTAAACCTTTGAACACATGAAGAAAAAAAACGGAGAATAAATATCTACCCTGAAATATACTTAATAATTATTTTCACGTTATATTGCTGATTTAATGGTGTTAAAATCTGAAATGAAAACTCGAAACATCAGGTTAATACAGAAATTTGAATAGGTATGTTTGCGTTTAACAATATGATTGCAACGTGTTACTTTGCAAAACAACTGTACTGAACACCAACTTAATGTAATTAGTAGGAACACCTACGGCCATGTACATTGTTAGCGACTGGTTGCACCGGTGCCAAAGAGAGAGAAAACAGTCTGTATCAAAACAGCATCGCAAAGTGTTTAGACAACGTTTCAAGAATTCAGTTCCATTTTTAAAACTACTTAACATCATAATGATTATTGATGTAAAATGTAATGCTGGTCATCGCTTGTCATTTCATTGTTGTAAGACAAACCGTTGACTAACGTACTTATTCCACTAATACATACGAGTATGTACACGTACCTACACAAAGCGAATACCTTGATTATCCAATATCTACAAGGCTTGTAATAGACCGAGACTCGTACGATATTATCAAAGGACTACCTACTAATCGATATAGGCTACTAACGTACTTGTCATACAATAGTAACGTATAGACACCTATATGAATAGAATATAAATATATGTATTGTAAGGTTAAATTGTACAAAAGCAAGTAATATAATATATTGCTATATTCGAGAAGGAAAAACTGTCCTGACTTACCTAAATGATTTTAGTTTGCTTTGTTCGTTTCCATATTTCTATGTAGCATGTAACGTACTTACGTACGTACCTACCTAATTTAAACAAGTTTTCGCGTCATAGAACACGAAAAGGAGTTACGATACAAGCTTCAAGTTTTGCGTTTCAATATTTTCGATGCCGTGTTAATGAGTTCATTAATCCTTTTTCGTCTGTCACAGATTTAAACTGTTAATTGTATATTAAAAGTTTTAAGTGGCAGTGAAATCATGTAGGTCATGAAATGTAAAAACCGATCTCGCACAACGGGTGCGCAACCCAATCCGCGCATCCAAGATGGCGCGCATAGAGCACGGCGCACACGCCATGTCCGTCGCGCTTGACCAGTGAAGCGCGAACCATTTTTTTTCTACATAAACATTGTTCGCTGTAGAGAAATCGACGGGCGTAACTGCGGCCATTGTTGTACGCCATTTAAACTTCGAGAATATTAGAGCGTGGTACTGTACAATAATAGAGGGCTGCACACAGAATGACTAAATCGTTTTATCTCGACGCATACACGATAATCACGGCTAAAATAGACGTTTTCATGTCCAGATCAGACCAGATCAAATTAGATCAGTTGTAGCCCACTATAAAACACGTAGTTGTGATTTAAATGTTTAACGCAGAACTATCCGAGGTAGGTGTAAAAATAACACCTCAAAAATGTTTTCTATTATGTCCTCCTTCCAAAGGTACCCAGTCTGGAAGAGATCGCTTAATAGCGATAAGACTGCCATATTGTACTGTTTTAAGTTGTTAAAATAGTTGTAATTTTTTTTTAAATTTCCGTGCAATAAAAGAAATAAAAATAAATAACCTAAAGCTATTTGTTTAATTGTAAATCCGTATCAAGGCGAATATGAAGAAAACGGTTTTATCAGAATCTATTATTATGAATTTTGATACACAAACATAGCCAACAGCAATCACTAGAGTTAGTACACCAGATGACAAGAGTTTATTACTTGCAGTATTGATCGTATCTGATATATATATTTTTTGATTATCATTAAAAAAGCATAACATATACATATAAGGTGTATCATAACTTAAATTACTAAACTTTTTTAAAATGCCACCTACGTAAACACACTTATCCTCTCTTAAGCGATTAGTTATCGGACAAAGTAAACTTGTTACGATATCGCTTCCGTTTCATTACAATTCTTAAAATATTCTTTGTTTGTATGTATTGAGGTGCATCTATTTAAATTACGCGTTATCTATGCGCATAATCAATGAACCCACATGTTTTGTACCTCGGTTCGTCATTATCGATTTTCTATTGCCTGCTTGTTCATTAAACAACTCTACCTAATTCTTTAAACTGTCAAATAAGTACACAATCGTAGAAATTATCGTAACAGGTGTATTTACATAGTAAGCACAGAAAAAGGTTTTCAAATCCTCTTAAAATATATTCTTAATAAATATAATATATTTACTAGAGATAAGAATATTATTAATTATTACAAATAACATTTCTGCAATAATGTTCAAATAGTACAAATAGTAACACTTCCTGCATTATTTACCAAATGTGTCATATACTGCAATGCATTTTGAATGATTTTGGATTCATGAAACGTATTGACTTTGGAGATTAGTGTAACTGTCTGGAAAACTTCGATAGGTGATTCGAGAGTTCGAGGCACATGTGGCGCCATCTCTGATACACTATTGAAAAATCACTCCTAGTAGATACAAACAAGGACGAAGGCAGACGTTTAATTGCATAAATATAGGTACATTTAAAGATTTTATAGTTCAAAGTTTTTACTATGTATCTAAAGTATCAGTTTAGTAGGTACCTATATTTAGTAATAGTAGGTACCTACCTATATTTTAGTTTAAATTATCAACCTCCTTAAGTACACCCTGATTCCATGTCGTTAAATAAACGTTTTATTAATCAGGTAAACCCTGTGTAACATAAGTATGTTGCATATTACAACGATATATTTATCAACCAAATTTTGTAACCTCAAATTACTTATTTTAACTAAGTTTATAGTCTTGCTTGCAATAGGCTCGTATTATAAGTAGAACAAGATCGTATTGAATTTATTGAGGCATAACATTGCATGTTATATCGTCCAAGTATCAATGCAATCGATATTAACCGTCCAAGAATACCCAACAAGCTATGCGAATAGCTGCTTATTTATTAATACAGGCGTAATTGGAACATTCCGAGTTAAAGCACCTGTTTTTTCCCATTGCTAGTTTCCTTATTATTCCGTAGTATAGATATACGTATGTAAAGACTTCTTTTTACAAGATATTTTTACTTAATATATTCGATTCTAATTTTTTAATGGACAACTAGATAAAAGCGACAAGCGACAAAGACATAACATTAAATAATTAAAAGCCGCTCTGTAATTACATGAATTATTGAAGAATTCTTTTAAAAAAATTGTATTTTATTATATTCTCATCTCCGGCCTTGATAACGTTTTTCGCATAAAAAGTTTACCTATTTTACTACTGGTATGAAAATAAGTTTTTAAAAAATGCCTCTCCTTCTTCGAATTTTAAACAGTATCCATGTTCAAATTGATCAAAATCAGTTCAGCAATGAAAGAGTAACGTATTAATAGCGTGAGAAAATTACAGTAGCATTTTTATTATTATACGTCTTTTTAATTACACGCTCATACTATGTTCTATGTCGGTTGTATTAGCCAAAATGTCGAGATAAACTGAGACCATCGAATTGGAACGTCTTTGTACCACCATACTGGACAATGGGCTTTGAGCATTTTTTGTTATCCAAGCAGACACACGAAGTAGCATAAAGTTCAAATAATTTTCATAAACAATGAGTACTTTAATAACTTTTGTTTGAACGTGTTCATAGAAGGCGATCATAATATGAACGATGACGTCACTTATACGTAACGCTGAAAGTTTTATGTGGCGTCGTAGAGCCGATGCCATCCTCCATGATATACCAGCGACCGACAAGAGTAAGTTCGCCTTACTAATAGCATTCCCATCAATCGATTCCTCACCGTTGCAAACTATATAAATCCTTTATGTTTTACCATCATAAATATTATAGTTCAATTTAAGTTGATGGTTATAATAATACTGTAGTCAGTAGGTAGATACTATTGCTATAACATTAAGCCGTGTCCTCGATTCGAAATAATTACAGGATTATTAAATATAATACTCATAACTCATAATAAAATAACAAAAGAAGAGTTATATAATATATATGATACTTTTATTAAATAGCAATCTATTAAATCACAAATGAATTACATATTGTCTATTTTGCATAATTAATCTTATGATCTGATGGTGGAGCAGTACGTTGAATTAAATACAGTCAATTTATAATTTATATTTCGCCCAGAGCTATCAGAAATTAATAATAAACAAATCTGCCCGAGCTTTTCAGTAGGTATTCAGATAATATATAATTTTCATTAAAAAATATGGTTACCTTCAAATAATAATTATGAAAAGTGAAACTGTAAATACCGAATTGCATGACACCGTGCATTCCCCACGCGAATACACCATTTACGTTAGTTGAACTCTTCTATTTATTTTTATACCCGCTGCTACAATATAACTTTTTACTTCTGAAAACACAGTCGCCGCTCTTCCACGAGGTCTAATCGAGATAATGTCTTCTAATCATTATTTTCACTTACCCCTTACGTACCTATGTTACGTATACCACAAATAAAATAGCAAGTAGGTACCACAAAATAAATATATAGAGAGAATATAAAAGAAGGCTCAGTTCATTAAGATATGGCGATCTTACTTTATGATACGTTACGTTTGGGAGTTGGTAGAACCTGTAAACGGTTCGCCCGGGGAAGTACCACCACATCTATTTCTGCCGTGACGCAATTGTTTTTACAATTTGTGTTTCCGTTCGAAGGGTGTGGATGCCGGTCTACATGTATACCAGAGGCGACCATCTCAGTCCTCAAGAGTAGTGACGCATCTGTGAC
>DWEM01002864.1:0-11454 GCA_018245935.1 Agara belti belti | reverse complement strand
GTACCCAACCCGGGATTCGAACCCAGGACCTCCCGATCGGCAGTCGCGCTAGCAACCGCTCGACCAACGAGGCAGTCAACTACTTTATTATTTTTTCTATAATCGATGTGTCTCTATTGCGGATGGCCATTTCAATGTTGTAGTTGTCTATCGTGTCTGCTAAAACAGTCGTCGCTCTGAAGAATAGAGCTACAGCGTGTTCGTTACCGTCCGTGTAATATGTCCAACTGTCTGTATGGTGTGTGCGTTACTCTTCCCTTAGAGTGGGAATATTAAAGGACATACATAAAGTCTATTTAATTTTTATGACACTTTTCTAAAAATTTCAGCTACACAAGGGCCTCCTCTTACCGCAAGAAGGTTTTAAGGTTCTAAAATGTGAAGGTTGTTCACGATTTTTTTCACCGTTACAGCAAACGATATTTAATTTTTAATTTCTTGAAACAATACATTTATAAAAAAAACTGGAACATTCAGTTTTGCATTCACTAAATAAGCAATCAAAATTAAACTAATGCTATGATTAAATCAAATGGTTTCTCGTGAAAATAGCGATTCGAATTGACGCAAATTTAGATTTGCACAAAGCTTACGGAGAACTCAAGAATTAATTTCAATTTAATTTAGATACATTCGTTCTATTTGACACAAATATTTGCGACTCTTTAGGATCAAGTAGCTTGAACACGAATATGATTTAAATGAAATATGACATATAGATTTTTCTACACAAGCACCAAAACACCTTTTAGAGTGTGACATAAAATTCAAACCTCACTAGTACAAATGACACGCCAACGCATTTTCAGCGCTCTTGTATTATGCCGATAGACATAAAAGGTCGCCGCAGTATGAAGGGTTAATTTCCGCTATCGACACACTAAAAGGGCGATCAGTGAGCACTAGAAATAGAACTTTATTACAATTGCCTTAGGTTTAGAATAAAGTTTATTTAAATCTACACTTAAAGGCATGTCAAAACAAAGGTGGATGAACATTAGAGACTGCGAATTTATGATATGATGTGAAACATTGTTAGGCGAAAAATTATTTTCATGGCGATTACTGTTGTAATCAAGTTTGTATAGAATACAATTTTAAATGTATTTACGGCTAGAATTTTTTTAGAAGGTCTTTATTTAAGCTATCCCGAGGTATTAACTTTATGTAGTAGTAGTATTAGTAGTAAGTATGATATCGAAATTGTTACTTACAAATATTATTAACAAAATAAAATATTAACTATATTGAACACTATCTGTTTGGAATGTAATATCCAACCCAATAAGCCACTAACATGTTTAGCCAAAAGGTTTTAATTTTTTTGGCAAATCTCTTAAGCATGATTGACATTTAATTGTAAACGTCAATTACATTTGCCAAACATCGATACAAAAATTTTCGACTAAGAATCTTCCTAACTAACCCCCACTGGTCCTAAACTGTACCAACCCCCACTTGTCCAGAGTCATTAATTACTTCAAAACTTCTCATTTCGAGAAGAAACTCAACACAGGAAAAAGCAAAATTACTGAGGAGATTAGATATTTCAATGTTAAAATATGATTATCATAACAGCATACGATATTCCAAATCAATCGTTAAGCGTAAACGTTACTGATCTTATAATAACATAAAATGATTATATAAACCAACTTCGGCGGCCACGAAAATATTAAACGAAGTTTTTCGTTTATCCGGAAGCATACATTACATTATGTGAGAACATACAGGGCCAATATCGGCACCAAATTACACTGTCTTCATGAATATTTCATTGCAATACTCCCACTAATATTATCTGAAGAATAAACGTTGCTCCCGGTATTTTGGATTGACCTTTCGCCGTATTTTATTTGCAATTAAAAAACAGTGACAAAAAATCCTCAAAACGTCTTATGAAAAGAGACTTATATCCTACAGTTTTAGATGAATGATTCCTATTTCATGACTATTATTGTCATTAATAAAAATATATGTTATTTTATAATCTAATTCAATTTACAATTTCTTTTTATGTGAACACACACACAACATAATAAGCATGGCCATGCACTTTCATGAAAACACATAAACCACAAACAATGCTATAAACCACATAACATTCTACGATTACCATATAATACATATGTATAAAAGCTTTAAAGTTGAGTCACTTGCGAAAGATCTCCCTCTGCGAAATAGCACAAGGAATGCCCATTGTGAGAATTCAGAACGTCCTGAGGTTTCAATACCTACTCAAAGAGACAAAATGGTTGACAACAGTAACGTGTATTTGAATGAAGAATGAAAAAGGGTTTCATGCAATTAGCAATTTCAAACAAAGGCGTAACTTTCCCGAACAATAGAGACAAAGGGATAATTTTTCAATCAAATGATGACTACCAGTGGTTTTGCATTACTTTATCGACCAGGGCAGGGATTGTGTCAGCGTAAAAATTTTATACACGCGATTTTATAGTGCACAAATCGCACAATTAATTTGTTATTCATTTATATATGTACATAAACACACACACACGCGCGAAAGCACGCATACTAAATGTCACAGAACAATATTAAACATGTTTGTTTCGGCTCTTTATATTGCAAATAAAATTGTGGATATATGGAGTTTAAAAAATTCATTCTCCCTCGATTGAGCATAAAAATTTTGACTTAATGACATGTCATTATTCATATAAGAGACTTGTTCATACTTACTTACAAAAAACTGTTCTTCATTTGAGAATTCTTCCCTATTATCTTAACGTACGTATTTGGACTTCCACGTCCTTTGGAAAAATTCAACCGAAATTATTGTAGATATTATTGCTGTATCCCATATACTTGTAAATATGTACATATTATTTCTAAAAGGTAGTTTTGCGGATGCGTAAGATATGCGCGAGTTCTTTATCAAAATTTATGATTAGGTTTTTTATTTTCGACGAAAATTCACCAAACATAGCGAAGATTTTGTTTTCATTACAAAATTTATTTTTATCAATATAGCATGTGAACGCCAAAGAACTGTTGTAAAATAAAAAGGTTTGAAAAAATATTATGAAAAATTCGATTAATATTCATATTAATATTTATATATATATATATATATATATATATTATTATATTAATATTATTTTTGCGAAAATTCGCACATGTCAATTAGTCTATATTGTATTTCACCACTAAATAAATCTGGAATAGCCAGTAACAGATTGTTCTTTATAATATTTGTGTTTAAATTTTTTTTAAAGAATAATTTGTAAATTGTTTCTGAAATGGTCCCAATAATGATTATTATGATTAATAAGCGTGTTGGCAAAAATAAAAAAAGTTAATCCACCAACAGACAATAGCAGAGCGTGGTTTCGATCCACGGACCTCTGGGTTATGGGCCCAGCACGCTTCCACTCTGCTGGTACCGTGCCAAGTAAAATTAGCGTACTACTGGTTCGGCAATTACTAATAAATATTCGTGAACTTTTAAACATTTGGAAAACATTACAATAAAGGATAGGTAATTAAACAAAGCCTAGCCTAGTGATAGCCTAGTGGTTTGAATTCAGCCTCCCACTCCGGGGGGTCTGGATTAGATCCTGGCACGCACCTCTGATTTATTACGTGCGTTTTATAAGTATAATTTAAATATCACTTGCGATAACGGCGAAGGAAAACATCGTGAGGAAACCCACACACCTTAGAGATGTTATAAATTATATACTATTTTCTGAGGTGTGTGAAATCTACCAATCCGCACTTGGCCACCGTGGTGGACTATGGCCTAAATCCCTCTCACCATGGGAGGAGACCCGGTTCAGCAGTGGACCAACAAAAGGGTCGGAAAAATAAAAATTAAACAAATATAAATAAACTTTAATAACCAAAAAGAAAATAGCCTAAAGTTTTCAGTCAACATAACACCTGTATTACAACATCTTATTGGTGTTATGGTTAGTAAATTTGATTATTAAGTTCACAAATACACAAAGTAACAACAACGTTTATAACGTACCTACTGCGTATTGAAAAAGTCAATTACTTTTTTTATCGACAACTTCACCAGCGGATCGCGTTTAATGTTACAAGATATGTTCTACAAAAACGGTTCCCAACATTAAAGTCCAGGTGGTCAACTGAAATGATACTGGCCGGTAAATTGTCATGTACTACAATAATCTATGTTTCGAGCTGCATTATGGACAAAGAAGCTTCTAACTGCTGTTTCTTTGTTCATAATAACTTACTCGGTGCTTTCTGCCTACCCCGTTAGGGACCTGGCGTGATGTTGTTGTTGTTGTTGTTGTTGTTGTTGTTGTTGTTGTTGTTCTTTGTTCATAATAAATTTATTCTGTTCACCCGTCATACTGTCATTGCGTCCGTAACGCCATCTATAGCGCATATTTGATTATAACGTGAGATATTTTTCCGCGAAAAAAGCGGGTAATCAGTCTGAAATCCTTCAACTATCTCCATACCAAAAATCACATCGATCCCTTGCTGCGTTTTGATGTTAAAGAAGGATAAAGAAACACTTTATCGCATTTATAATGTTAGTATGGATTACGATCATCCATTTGAAATAATTAACAAGTCCCACTTCAATGTATCTCTATACAAAAAACCACGAAAAACGGTATAGAGTTTTTTACGTTTAATCCTCCAAAACAAAAAGACGTACAGTTATACATATAACACATATGTACATACAGACACGAAATTCGATTAAAATTCGTTCAACCGTTACAAATTTTGGTTAAGTTTCATTGTCACAGGAGCTGTGAATATTTCCAAAATAAAATGTAGCCATGTCACTCGCCAGACCATAAACTATCTGTATGAAAAAAATCACGTCGGCTTGTTGGTCCGTTGCTACGAGAATTACTACTGCCGAAAACGGACAAACATATTTTTGAATTAACAGTATTATTATAGCGGTATGAATAATAATTTATTATGCATACTCATGAAAGTAACAACTATATGTAACACTAGAGCCCAGCTCTGGAATATTTACGACATTAATTTAACATATTTATGTTATTATCTCATATAATTACCATTTATTACTTTAGAAATCAATATAATTACAAGACTTGGTAATAAAACATATTGATCAATGCATTATCTGTTTCCATTCTCATACAATTCGTTGAACTGTTTTAGTCACAAAGCTAATTTCAAAAAATCCTATATTCTATTTTATAACTGCGTACATTTTTATTCATAAATATGATTTGTTTCACAGGATTTTTATACATTAGTGTTCTACTTCAATTTTCTGATGTATAATGTATAACAGTAGGATAAGTTTTGAGGTTTTTGGCACATTTCTTTTCAGGATTAGACGAAGCCAAACCAGACCTACATATCAAGCAGCCCTTAAAACGGTGGGTCCGTTTAGGTCACTGAACACGACTATCATAAATTTACTTTCACTTAACAGACGGCAAGTTCGATATTATTTTTATTCATCTAATCCAAAAATTCTAAAAGTAAAAAAGATTAGGAAAAGTAGAATTAGAATTAGTCCATAATTAGTCCACAGTCTGTCCTACTTTTACCAAAGTCCACAAAGTATTATGAAATGGATGTTTGTCATCTGTCCGGTTACCATAGCCCAATCATTTAAATGCCCAATTTGGAATTGGACAGCCGTGGAATTGTCCCAATTATTATTAATCTGTTGTAACATTTTAATTCAACGTTTTCGTACCCAAAAAGTCCATAATACAGTCCAATTTACAACTTCAACTGCACACAAAAAAAAATCCACGGAACA
Source organism: Agara belti belti (assembly GCA_018245935.1). NCBI lineage: Eukaryota > Metazoa > Arthropoda > Insecta > Lepidoptera > Hesperiidae > Agara > Agara belti. The sequence continues at coordinate 5,690 of DWEM01002864.1, read as the reverse complement.
AACGGCTTGCGATTTGAAAAGAAAAATGTCTAGCTCATTATCCGCTGCGTAGATAAGCGCGAAGCCGACACCGGCCTCTTGTTACGATTTGCATTTTTCATGTAATTTGCATGCGCCGCTACTTCGCCAGTATAGAGCCAAATTAGCGAGACATTGTGCCGGATGTAAAGTATGTAAAGCATGACAACTACTAGACCGAATTTACAATTAAAACTACAAGTAAACTACAACTACTAAAACACTACTACAACTAGAACTATTGTTATCATTACGCACTCCGCGATTAACTGCCACTTACTGTTTAACATAATTTCTATTGTTTTTACTATTTTTACTCTTACTTTTGCAATTTTTTATTTTTACCTATAACCGATATTGGTTTTTTTTCTATTTCCTGTTTACTTGTTTAATGGTTTGCAGACATTTAATTTGAGGACATAACATGAAACTATAATTTCTTTGTTACATTATTACCGAATATTTAGTTTATGTACTTAGTTGGTGTGCCTTTACTTGAATAAATAAGCATTTTTTTCATAGAGCCTAATTTTTATAGAGATAGGCGGAGAATAAGGATTACCATCGGCTACGCTCCTAACAAACATTATATGCACTATTAATTTTTTTTCTTCTAGACTTCCTTTAGCACGTGCACGATTTAGTAGACCTAGCTTCACAGTAAATAACATAATTATTTTATATTGACATACCGAATATTATATCCACCATTGTCCAGATAACCCAAAAGAATGAGAGAAAACTCACTTTCACTTTCCAACCGCAATGACCAAAACTTGATTTAATAGTGTATCGATATATTAATATTACATGAAGGCAATTTATTTACAGGTCAATGACCGCTTGTCAACAATCAGGTAAACCACACATACATCGCATTTTGTAAAAGTGATTAGTTATTCATATCAAAATATGTATGACGCCTAATTTGTGTTATTATCAATTAGGAAGTACACTAATGGTTTATGCGAATAATTGACTACATTGAAATCGTGTTGTTAAATGAAAAAGGTTATATAATGATGAAATTAAATAAGTCATATGAGCTTTTTAGGTCAAAGACATGGACGTAAGCGAAACTACTATGGAAAATCCATTATTGTTATGCGACACGTCGTCTGTAGCTTGGAAGCCGTACTGATACTTACTAACTAAACAGAACTGTGGAAGACACGATTGACTAACTTCTGCGACAACTTTCTGGACGTAATGGCACTGTCGACGCTTCGGTTCCAGTAGTTCGAACAGATGTAATTATAAGCATTGTAACAAACTTGGCGTCCCAACGATAATACAATAGGAAATGTATTGATTATACATATATTCTTTATGACAACAGTTGAGAACATTATGTATTTACGGATGCGAAATGGTGATTACAAAGCTTGTCAGCAAATTATATTAGTCCTTGAAATAAATGTCGCCTCTATTGCAAACAAGACACAATACCCTGACATGTTGATAATAATGATAACAAATGGTGCTCATAACAGAAATTTTTCTTCTGGTTGGGAATCGAACTGACAACCCCCGGCGCTCCAATCAACTTCACAATCGACCACTGAATCAACGGTCCCTGAAAGCAAGCCGTTACTTACAACTTTTGACCGATTTTATACCTATCATTATGCAGTTATGTGAGTAAAATTGATAATATCAATTGATTTTAATCGTCAGAAAATTGCGTTCAACATTTTTAATTTAATCGTACGTATTGTTAAAATTACTGTTTAATAGTAATTTATGTTGTACCAAATATAGAGATTTTCTGGAATGCATTTTATTATAATAAATACAATATATGAATATTAACGATTAACATTTGCATTTAAATTGTTTTGTGTGTAAACGTTAATTGTGTAATTAATAATAGCTTTTTAGTTTTACATATTTGTAGGCCAATCGACTTATAAATAAATATTTTTTACATAGAGTTTTCCTCCCCTAAAGTGCACAATACTTTGGCGTCTCCTCTCATATTCTATGTTTATGTATTCAGTAGTGACCTGTTACCATTAGGTAGCGCATCTACGTGTTACTAATTGAAATGTATAAAAAAGCATATGAATAAACTGTAAAAAAATATAAAAAACTTATCTCTATAATAAATTTGTTATAAAACATCAGTTTCCTTTGTACTGATTTATTAGGCACAGATAGCCCTTTGTGTTCACAAAGGGTATTTCAACCCTGTTCTACCCTATTTCATATTGAGTTTCCTCGCAGTGAGCCCAATTCGAAACAGGTCACGATTACTTCAATTTCAACTGTTATAATTAACCTAATTCAAATCAGTGTACGTTCATAACACACCTGCTCTAGTAATTACAAACTAAGGTACGCAGAAATTATGTATATGCTTGTAAGAAACTGTTAACTCATTTGTATCCCCTTTCTTGTCATGTTGGAAATGCATATATGAACCTGTAGGGTCACCGGATAATCTCTCGAAGTCACCTTCTGACATTTTCCAGTAAAGCTTACAAAAATGTCGAACGCCGTCTTTAAACGTAATCCAATATAAGGAGACAAAAGGAAAAACAGAATTATTTGATCTGTATGTGTGTTAACAAATATATTTACACAAGAATATCTGGCAATCCCCGGGTACAACGAGGCTTGAAAAAACTATGTTTACTTTCGCTGAGAAGAGTTACGTCTTTGAGGATTACCTGGAAATCTATTTTCGCTCCAACAAGCTGTTCCGTAGTACAAATACGCCCAGTCCGTGTTCCTTTCAGAGTTAGGATTTGAAACGGAATTGTAGTAAATGTCTCGTTATTTGTGACGTCACTAACTTAATTCGAACAGAGGGCGCTTCCTTTAAGATTATTATAACTCCGTGATTACATCTTCTGTTATATTGCACTGGACACAAACAAATATTTTTGTATTCCCTTTAAATATTTCGAACACAAGGCTAATGTGAAGAGATAAACTGGTTTCCAACTAGGAAATTAGCTTACGATATAACCTAAATATTACATTGTTATACCATCACGCCATATCCCTAACGGGGTAGCCAGAGAGGACCGAGTGCAAAAAATCTCTTCCTTTACAAACCAGACTTGCTTCTTCACTCATTACATCCATCATTTATACATACGCGCCGATTTTGAAGGCCCGCACGTAACTATGTAAAGTTAGAAATGCGTGCCAGGATTTGAACCCGGACCCCCGGAGATGAAGACTGAAATTTAACCGCTACGCTGTTGCATTTTGATTTTTGAGTTACAGAGGTAATTAAATAGCATACTGGACAAACGCAGTCAATAGTCCACACAAAACAAGTGGTAGCGTCCAATCTTCAATCAAAATTCGATTCGAAATAACAATGAATAAAAGGCTACCAGCGTTGAAATCAAAAAAACACAAAACTCAAATAAAAACATAGTAGCAATCGTCGGCCACGGCACTAATAATACCACGATATGTACGGATAATCGGAAAAATATTTCACTCGTGAAAGTGTCGATATCGAAATAAAAGATACATCAAAAGGGACTAAAAATACAGAATGAATCGTCGAGCGCCTATATTGGTTGCGGTGTAGCAAAACATGAATACCGTTGAAAGCTCGAGCGTGATCGTTCGCGACTGATGGTTCTATGGAAAAACTCATACAGATATTTTTTCCACTTTATTTGCGCTAACAAACTGTAACACAACGGATGTTGTTAATTAATGATTTAATTGAACGGATAAAATTAATGAAGTAATGTTAAGTCGTGAACAAACTACTTAACCACAATTTACTTACATATATATATTTATTTATATAAAGATTACAATCAAACCATAAGTAAGCGAGGCAAAGATATTTCACCATTATCCAAGTGGTTCAGTACATCAGCTCGGATTTCAAATTACATTAGTATCGAATTGTATCCCTGTTCAATTACTTCTAAGGTTTACATTCCGTCGGGAAATCACAACCTTCAACTCGGCTAAAAGTGATGATCTCACGCACAGAACAGTTGCGTAAACAAATCTAAGTAAAAGGTATTCTTTTAGTGAAAAAAAAATTGAAAATGGAACTTAAGTCTCACTGAGCACTTGTTAAAGAAGTCTTGGAATTTTTAACTTGGTAAATAAGGATTTAGCCTTTATAGTTCCAAATTTTTTGTTTAGGCCATACTTACATTTAGTATTTGTGAAGGTCGGGATAGGAAAGGCTTACACGTTACGTTTTTCTTCAAAATTCGAGGTAAGTTAAAGGTTGGTAAAAGTATTAAAATTGTTTACTCGTATTTTGAGCGACGATAAGCCGTAGATGAGGTTAAAAGACACTTTATTATTAATTCTACAAATTAATGTTTAAATTAAACATAATTCTTGTTATTAAATATTTTAAAGTAGAACATTTTGAAAACGTCGCTTTTAAAATTGAAACAAAAATACCTTTTTAACCTAAAGCGTTGCTATGCATTTTTTCGTAAAATCAAAAGCTTCGTAATCAATAAACATAAATATTACTAAAATTTAAAATATTCACATGACGAATATTCAAATAAATGAAAAAGATCAAGCCTTCATTGCTTATTACGATCGATGCCAACTAATAAGCATGTATTGTTTGAATCAATTCGCTGGCTGGCGCTTCTCCAAATGGCCCTGTGCCTTCGGAATTGTGTGACATAGGTTTCTTTGCGAGGAGACATACATAATACATCCACTCAACACGCGTGCGATAGAAGGAATCCTGTGTCCGCAATTTGTTACAATCAGGAATCATTTTTTCGCGGTTTGAAACTCAAGGAACAGGTGTCGCTCTGAATAGCGGAGAATGTTATTGCATTTTTATCAAAGAAAAAGAAATTCCATTTCTTATAGATAAAGACAAAACGTTTATTTATTGATATATGTACAGCTTTTACAGAATTGTTTAGGTTTAGATAAATCGAGTGGGAAGAACACTAGGTTAGCAGGCGAAGTTTAAGAAAAGAATATATAACGACTGATTACTTAATCTTTGTCTCTATCTACTATGTATAACTACCAAATTTTAGATATTAAAATGAACTTTATATAATTTAGATTAACATAATTTAAGTTTATATGTGAAAATCAGCGTAATATAAGCCGAGATTGATTGGCAGGGGGGAGGGGGAAAGTGTGTCAAGACCAATTGTTATGTCAACTATTACAAAGTGCAACAAACGGGTAACATTTTTTATTTTTTACATGCAATCTTTTATACAAATCCCTCATAGCGAACGTATTGAGATTTTTTCAGGATCATTGCTAAAATTATCTTCGCGTCCGCAATATACCTTGCGTGTAATAAGAACCTTATAAGGCTTGAATTATAATTCAAGAAATAGAAATCCGTTTCCTTCCCTCCACGCAATCCCACACAAGCGACCCATTTCACGCTTGTTCTATTTCGCGTGCAGCCCGAATCTCTCAGGGACACTTCACCCTGGGGCTAATGGAACTTCCTTTGACGAAGAGTTTCGGGAGCTCGTGAGATCGTACGGTGATATCTGTCTCACTAGATACGTGTGGTGCGTTCAACTCTTCTAATTATTTCGACAAATGCATCTTATTTCAATAACAACTAGCTGTCTAGTCCTAGGCCCGCCCCCGCCCCAGAATTCCCTTTGGAGGTAGAATTTCGTATAATGTGTGTTTAGTTCACCTCGACGTATCACTACATATATTATTATACA
>DWEM01002863.1:0-11454 GCA_018245935.1 Agara belti belti | reverse complement strand
GTAACTGGTGAAATGTGGGGGTGTTGTACTACACTTCTCTGCCTACCCCTTCGGGGAATACAGGCGTGATGTTACGTAATAAGAAACAAATGAGAATTTGTAACTAGTGTATTTGTCTAGTAATTCAAACAGTAACAGTTGTTGAATTTTGTTAATTTTTTCCGGAACGACACCATTCAAAACGGCTAACTCAGTTAAAGTCGGTCTCAGTGCAAATTTTTCCAATTTTCCCACGCAGTCCGAGCCCACTGCGATATCCGTACTTAAATCATGAATGCGGAAAAAATAAACAGTAGCAAATGGGAATCGGTTATTGCGCGTACTGTCGTTGGAATGTTTATAAATGATTGAATATATAATTCCGCGTGTACAGCGCGTTACGACAGGAGATAAACGATTACACGGCTCGCCGATAACGCGGCACTCGTTGAACCCTACAAAATCTCTAGCCTTCCAGAGAGCTGACCTGTTGACGCGTATACCGTTCCGCTTATCATTATTATCGCAATCGCTTCTCGGTGGCGGTGGCGAAATTCGCGCGTTACGCGTGCGTGCCTACGTGCCACCTATCAGCTACCCCTTGCATTCCAGCCTCATAAATTATTTATTTCCAATTCGCTTATTCATGCAGTGGATGGAAGGAAGTTATAATGTTCACCTTTGTTTTGGATACTACTGCTGATTGGAGCTTTGTTTGAATTCTAAATTGGATTGTTGATTTATTGCGTTTCAACTCTGTTGGTACTGTTACAATGTAATATTGCGTTGTTTAATTTGTGTTAACTTGTCATGGTTTTTGTTATTGAATGTTTTTGACTTCGCTCATTGATCATGAAATCAAAAATTCGCATCTAGCATCATAGGTAAATCATTTCGGACATGGATCTCCTTTCGGAATGAGATGGATAAGACGTGGTCGGCCACTTTGGTCAGGTGGAGATCGATTGACATTACATTCGCATTACATAACATCGTGGAGAGCTTTAACGAGCGTATGTTTTCTCAATCTGCTTCTCATCGCCGTTAAAGCGAATAATATTTTGGTAATATGTCCTAAAATCGTCAGTACTTCCGACTATTATGCTATGCGTTTTGATTTCTGTTGAACGAACCAAAAACGAGCGTCCATTGTTTTGCTGGCAGAGATTTGGACAGTATGAAAGACGTCTTCACTTGGCCGGTGGCCATCGCGGTTTCTCCACTTAACGTTAATTGCGGATCGTGGTCACAAATCAATACCGCTTAATAGGTCAGCACTCCTGATTGAATAGTAAATTGTCCGTTGTCCGTATGTAAATTGATTTAGTGTGCGTCCGAGATAACCTCAGCGATAACTCGAGATAGCGCTCCGCGAATAACCGAGAGTCTGCTACACTTGGTGGTTGTACCGCCACGTAATAGGGCACGGTACGACTGGGAGTTGTGCGTGGCAGGTGTTTTTCTTAATGTCCTAAATATGTCTCAAAGCGTAAGGTTTATAAGGTACAAAAACATTCAAAAAATATTTCGTCATTAACATTTTAAATGTGGGTAGTACGATAAAATTGACATACTTAACATAGAGCCCTATCAGAGGTCGGTTGCAGATGTCCATGGGCGGGAGCGGTCACTCGTGACTGCTGCCAGGTCGTTCGCTACTGTCAAAACATTAAAAAAAAAATTGAATGTGGAAGCGAAAACCAAAATGGCGCGTATTCATGTGGCGGGATTTTTAAATTGTTGATTGATTTGATATTTAAATTGCTACAAACATTTCTCGTCTCACTGCTGGGCACGGGTCTCTCTCGTGTGCTGCTAAGAAATTTAAGTAACAAGTTTTATTTTACATAGTAATTTGTCCAACACGTAGGATTTTAATAGTATTTTAAATTTGGACGATACGTATTGTTTTATCATTTTAGATAATGCATTACATAATTTTGCATCCGCAAAGAAACATTGTATATTTTTTAAATGTATACTTTTATATACGTCTGTCATAAAGGTTATCAGATGATGATAAGAGACGCGTCACCGCTTTTAAAGTACCGCTTCTTGCATCGCCAATGTATTTGCACTGGCTCTCATTATCTACTGGGTATGCTTGACATGTATATGGAGGATTTCGTTCGCGTGTTTAGAGTTTTCGAAATAAGAATTCTAACAAAATCTAATACGAACGAACTAGGATAGAATATTGGGATAGGACAGGAAACTGACTCCAACAGTCCCATTCCTACATTCCTGTTGCTTGCGTGTTTATTCCTTTTTGCACAAATAAGACTATTAGTTAGAAGTCGAAGTTTGCTAATTTTTTCTTAGTAGGTTCAATTTTTGTATGGGAAGGCTAATATTAGAATTTTAAGCGATTCCTTTGTCGGTAGAAATATGTATCCCCGGGATACTCTTTCTATTACGATGAATTGTTATGTGGTTGCGTCAGTCAAGTCACTTGTCTTGAAGTTACTCTCTGTAAACGTTAATAATTAGGACTTAATCTACTTATAAAGGCATAAATCTCAAAAGTATTATTGCAACTGGACAAAACGTAAGATTAAGCACTTTGTCCCGCGCGAGAGATTTATACCGAAACACAGTGTACTAAAAATTTTTTTTTCAAACAAAAAGAATTCAATACTCTTAATCGAAAAAAAATTTTGTTACGCAAATTCGTTTCAGACATAAATCAACTTTGTTCCTTATGGAAATTCTGTCTTATTTCAGGTGCGGAAAACCCGAGCCAAAATCGGTTTGGGCGTGACCTTGTCCCTGGAGTCTGACGGGGTGTGGCTGTACAATCGAAGCCAGGAGCCCGTGTTCGTCAGCTCGCCGGCCCTGGACGCGGCCGCCGCGAAGGCTCTGCTCGTCTGGCGGGTCGCTCCCGGCCACTGCCTGTGCATTTTCAATCCGGCCAGCCCCCCGCCGGCCGTGTCGCTGCCCCACGTGGGGCCGGTGGACCCACGCTCCGTGCGGATATCGTTCGCGAAAGGCTGGGGGCCGAAGTACTCGCGGCGCGACGTCACGGCGTGTCCGTGCTGGCTCGAGGTGTTGCTCGCGCCGCCGAGCTGACGCAAGGACATTTAAAGTGCTCGTGCGTGGTACTGTTTGATCTCGTCGAGAATAGGAAATTATTGGATATGAAACACGACCGAGATTCGGAGGAATTGTACTATAGAAGTCCTCCTCGACGTGTTCGTGGTGGGACGTAAATCACCCGGCGGCAGAAAGGTCAGTTTAAAAAGCTGCAAGTACATTATCTACTTGAATTGTCAAGAAATTTAAGACTACAGAAAATTCGCAGCGACGGGATCGGGAATGTTTTCAAAACGATTTCATCTTACGAAATCAAACAGCATCATAACTGTGATAAAAATGGAAAAAGGACCAAAGTGAAGTGTATAGACATTTTAATACAAACACAGACTAATAAAACATTTTTTAAATATTATATCGGACCATTGTATACTCGGTGGCAAAGAAATAGTGTATCAATTTTTTGGTGATAATAATTTTATATGCCCGTAGATGTCACTGAGCTGTTTGTTACGTTCGTCTTCAATTGTATCTAATCATAGCGCAATTACCAAACAAACTTGTGTTTTGAGAGTTATTCTCTCAAAGTGATACATACAGAAACGTGGAATGTAATGAAAATTGTATGCGTGAAAATTCTTACTTTACTAATACCTGCTACTGAATTTTTTTGTGATTAACGAACCTGAAGTTGGGGTTTACCGACCGCTTTTCATATAACCATTTCCTTTATACCTATGGGTTTTCGTACAGAAATGTTTGGTACCTAACTGGTAGTTAATATTTGCATGAAAGATGCATTTATTCATAATTAAAACGCTCGATTTAGGACTTTTGAATGAGCCCTCTATAATTGTTGCCACTTTTCGCGCGTCCAGTTTTATTATATTACCACACATAGGTGTGTCCATACAGACGATAGTACACACAGAGTTGTCTATAAACGCACCCGAACCGCGTGTCCGGTTGTATATCATACATATTACAGTCACAAAATGTTTAAGATGTATATTACTCATTATTTATTTTCAAGACAGTTTTGCAGAAAGGTGAGGTTTTTACGCGTTCTATTCAAATTGGGGTATCCAATTATGATGTTGAGAGCGTCTACGGTAGGTTTGCGCTTAGGAGATTAGGTACAGTAGGTAAACTGGATCGAAAATGCACGGTTATGTTTGAAGTGAAACAGACAAAAAAGAAATTATAGATATTTATGTAATTTTTATAATCATTCTTTATAGGTTTTTGTTAACTGTAGCCATGCATTTTCGACCTTTTTATCGGACAGTCTCTTAGGATGTTGTCCGCGTTTGGACCTTGGAACGGGTATACGTGTAATTTTTTTTTTTTAATTTAGCGCGAACACAGTACTTAAACATTTCCCTACACGTTTCAATAACACGTATCTATCTATCGACATATTTAAAATGTAATTTGTTCACCAGGTAAACTGTAGGTATGCTCGGTCCAAGAGGCGCACTAAGTGTCCAATCCGTTAGTCACGTGTACAATTCATCTGATGTATAAAATGTATATGTATAGACCTCGGCTTTAAGAATACGGGATACTGTACATAGATGGTTATATGTACTATAAATATTTGTAATTAACTATTTATAATTATGAAGTATGCCTTACCTTAGTATGTAATTATTTAAGTTAGTCTAGTGTTTCGGTTTTTTGTACAAAAAAATATTATTACGACGATGATGTAATTTTGTATCGAGAGTTGGTAATTTCGACACGAAGAAGGCTGTGTGAAAAGCATTTTAACCGACTTCAATGAAAGGGTTATTGAACGTATCTCACGTGTTATGGGAACAACAACAGATAATACAATACTTTAGTTTTTTTTTTTTAATTCGAAAAAGATCTGTCAAATTTACGAACGATTCGTAAATGTAATAGTGCAATCGATTTAAATTAAAAATCGTGGCGCATCACGACGAATGCGGTTCACGGTCGCCTGTGAAATGCAACGATTCTAGATAGGTGTAAATCTTAAACCGAGTTATAAACTTTGTGCCTTGTGTTGTATTCAAATGTAATATATAAATAGAATTCAAAGTCTATTTAGGGTAATACAGTCAATTTCACTGGCCTATACGAGTAAGTATATACATTATTTATATAACCTATGTATGTATTATAAATTATGTTAACGAGCTCGAATTTAAGAGTATCGCTGGGACAAAGTGAGTCGACTTGACAATAAGCCATTCAATCTAGTCTGTACCTGCTGGCTTTGTCTTCACGCGTTGGGATCCTGGTCGAGTGGCCAGTACACTTTAGATACTTTTTTATAATTGGACCATTGAACTTATAGACTTTTCCATGCCGCTTAAAATATTGGTGCAAAATATTGGTGTTTCAATATTCATTTGAATGGAAATGTCTATTTATTTTTTGGTAGTTTGTTTATAGTTCATATAAAATTGTATACTTCTGCCTTTTTAAAAATCGAACTAATTTTGCATGGGAAAAGCGAAAATTAAAAATTACAAATATTATGTAGGTATAATCGCTCACATGTCGTCGACCCGTCTGTCATTTACCGGTTACAGTGTTTATTAAAAACAATTCGCCTATGTTATGAATTAATTTTGTTACTTGCAATTTTATTTTAATAAAACTTTATTAGCGCGATCAAATCGCTTTACAACTGTGAACTTTTGTATACTCTGTGGTTAATATTTGCTTATCTATTTGTAATCTGTCAAGTTGTTTGTGCAATAGTTCAGTCACCCGAAAGTCAAACAAATATCAACATGATTTACGTACAAAATGTAACTTATAAATGCATCCACCACTCTTTGTATTACGTATTTATTCTGGATTTTGTATTATGTACCGCTGTTTAGTCATCGAATTAGACTGATTTAGCGCCTTATTATACCTAACATATTTTGACAATGTATATAAAATGTATTCATATTTCTGTTTTTACAGATAATAAATAATTCGTCATTCGGCCAGTACGTAAACACTATTATTGAAATTAAAAAGAACTACTGTAATTATTATTTTGTTTTTATATTTTCAATTATCTTTTACATAAAGCTTTTTTGTTATTGGAATCCAGCAAGTTTACCTGCAAGTTATAGTGACCAGGTTTAAATTGAATATACATTGTAAAAATATGTAGAAAGCTATAATAAATAAAGATATATTGTAGATAGCGACAGTCCTCCATGATTCGCCGATTAATGGTTAAGTTGTGAGTCTGACTGAGACGGATGAGATTAGGTTACTATAAATTATGAATAAAGAAAGAGAATATTTTTAAATTTCTGCCGTTTATTTTAACCCTGGCTTCTACTTTTACAAAGACTGTTAACAAAAAAATCACACAAGACAATATTTACATTACAGACATGTATTTCTACATTTCTATTAATAAATTATTTTTGTTTATTCTAATTTCTTTAATGTTGTATTTGGCACAAGGATACATGATACTCCGCATGCTGAAAAATAAAAGAAATCGTTAAAAATTAAGTTTAATTTTACATTTTGTACAGTGCCATCTAGCGAAATATTTGCATACTAAGGTAGCGAATCACTGTATAACCGATTTAATATGTTCTGGTCAGAAAAGTACGCATGTCACCCGCTAGATGGCAGTAAGCTATAAAATTTTCTTACCGGCTAATACGAGAGAGATGGTGATAAAAGGTGGTAAGCAACCATAGTCTATAAGTGCCGGGAAAATGACTGTCCCAGATATCGTGCCCAGTCTTCCGAACATTAGGAAGGTAGCCATAGCCATTACTCTGTAAAAAAAAACTAAAGTTTAGAAATACTTTTGGCATTCTAATATCCTTTCGGTGTCTGCACATAAAAATTAGCTGTTTACTTAAAATAAATTAATAACGTTATGAATGTAATATGTGACGTCCTGACTTTTAATTATTTAATAAATTAATTAACCGTTTGAGGTAAAAGTATCCATGTAAACTGATGTAAAGCTTCTCCTTAATACTCAAAAACCCGCTAATTATTGCGACTTTTTTTAATCAGGGTTTTTCAATACACAGCATAATAATATATAATGTTTTCTGCGGTGTGTGAAGTCTGCCAATTCGCACTTGGTCAGCGTAGTAGACTTTGGCTTGTGACCTTCTCATTATGAGAGGAGGCCCGTGTACAGCAGTGGACCAATAAAATGGTTGCAAAATAACCATCGAATATATACTTCGTTGGACATATAATACTTCAGCACCATCTATGCGCTTAAAGCAACAATATTGTACCTACCTGAGGGAAGTCGGGAACAAATCCACACAGATGCTGGACAGTGAGGCGCCACATAACGAAGTGAAGGCGAGCGCGGCGGTTACCATGGCGACCACTGCGAACGCGCCGTCCCCGAGCAGAGGCAGCAGAACGATTACCACCGCGCTGGTGACACCACAAAACGCTGCCACCAGTTTTTTGCCACACCTGAGCGATTATTTTGTAGCTTATTATTCTGTCATCTTCAATAGTGTCTTATTTATTTATTTATTTATTCATGCAAAAACCTAATAATAGGGTTTACAAAGGGCAAACCTAATGCGTAGCGGCATTGTCTTCCAGTCAACCTTGGATGTCACTGTCAAGTGATACGTTGTGGTAGGCTATAAACACGAAATAATGTATTTGTCTCACTGCTAATTTGTAGATATTTTTTTAAATCTAAGGCATAATGTAACACACGTTAATGAACGTCATACATTTTATACATATCTCTCTTTGGCTTACTTCGCAGTTCCACGATATCGAGGCCGGAAAAAAAAGCCGTTGAAAAAGAACTTCCTGTATTCTTTTAAGATAAAGAGAATACGGCGTACTAGGCAGACCTTATTCTCTGTCATACCAAGCATGGGAAAACCATACAATTTTAATTTTGAATATAACAGCTACGAGCATCAGATAATAAGTACAAAACAATGATCTTCAAAACAAACGGTAAGCCAACAAAATATAAAGAAAGTATGTTGTTTATCGTTACCTGTTAACCAAAGCGCCTCCGATCCCGTATGTGAGCACGGAGCCGGCGCCGACGATGGCGCTCTGCAGGTACGTGAGCATGTCGGTCTCTATGGGGGTGCAGGCTGCGTCCACGGCGTCGGTGGCGGGAGGGGGCGCGATGGCTGAACACAGGCTGACGTTGCCGCCCGAGCCGATCATGGCCGCTAGTTGCGGGTACCACAGGCGGATCGTGTTTGAGCTAAAACGGAGTGATACAATTCAGGCATTAATATATATACTTACAAATATATACTAGCAAGATTACTCACACACAGTCTTTTGTTCTAACATTCAACTTATATTTAAACGTGAATATACAAAACGGCCGGTTTGATAGGTTAGTTAAGGTGGCCAATCATAAGAATGCAATTATAACAAACGGACATAAGTTTTTTAAATATCTCTTACCCAAACATGCAACCGAGGTGTATAAAACAGATCAGGATTAGCCACTTGACGTGGGGCGGTTTGAACAGCGGCGCCAGCTGAGCCCAGCCTCCTTTCAAGGCCTCCATTCCCCGGCCTTGCTGCTCTGATTTCTCTGCAACTAATCTTGTCACCTTCAATAAGAAAATTGGAATCATTTACATAGATGAAAAATATTTAATGTCTACAAAGAATTGTTTTAAGACTTTATTATAAATTAATGCCTAAATAATTTGCTAAGTTTCTACTGTAATTGTTTGCTAATTATCAGACCTGGCATGATAATATAATAAACGATAATAATTGTACGATTAGGAAGAAAAATACCGGATAATTTTCAGCGGGTTGGCCGGTATTCAGTCTGTATATGGTTCGAAAGATATTCAGAGCTTCCTCGTTCCTGCCGCGGGACATTAGGAACTTGGGGCTTTCGGGGAGACAGAGGAAGGTGGCCCCGGTGAGGAGCGGCACCAGCGCCGTCGTCAGGAGGAACAGGTTCCATGAATGTATCACTGTGAAAGGGTATACATGTCATGTAAAAGCAAATGCTTCCTGGAATATCACATTTAAAGAAAACAAGTTACATAGTACGACATACATAAATAAGTAGCATTTTGTGAATGTAGTCAATTTTAATGTGTAAGCCTTTTACACCGTATAATGTGGATTCATCCAAATAATTTTGTTAAATTGTTGAATGTACACAAACAAAACGTTTTCCTGAATTTTATTTTCTTCCTCAATTTATGTAGAAATAGTAAGAAACATAACATCTTGGACCAACTGACACACGGTCAGCTGATCCTAAACTAGCCAGGCCTATATAAATATGTACTTATATAGTTCATTTTACACTGCGACACAGAAAAATGCTCGGGCCAATAACATAAATTGGCCAGGCTGAAAATCGAACTGTAAACTCCCAGCTCAGCCGACCTTTAAACTTTAGGATTCCCAAACCGCTGGACTAATGGTTAGACCTTATAGAGTCCAAGAAACCCAGCTTTTTTTTATCTGAATTGCGTATGATGTTCATATGGCTAAAAAAACATCACTGGGTCCTTAAGCAATACCGAGATAATGTTCAATGAAAGCTTAAGTAATAAATTTGTAAAGGCATAGACTTACCAATTTTATTCCCGAATATAACAAACTCCCAGTCTTTTGTAAGAATGGCCCAGGCTAGCAGCGGCAGCGTGGTGTTGGCGAAGGTGTAGAAGAGACTCGTCAACAAGATGACCCGCGCGCGAAGCTCCGTGCGGTGCAGCTCTGCCAAGTACGAGATCAGTACTGCGAAGGGCCCGTTGAACCTGGAACATGTTCATTGATTATCAAATTCCTACCAGGTCTCACTTGGGCTTGGATAGAGGTCAAAAAGGTGGTGAATCTTAAAAACGAGAACCAAGTAAGTTCAGAACGGACATTTATAAATTGTGTATGGCTTTAAAACCATAATTTTGTAATGGAGTAAAGTCTATTACCGAAAGCTAGCTGGACATTTCCAGAATTTGATTCTAAAGAATGATGGCTGAGATCATGGAAGGGATGGGCTTCAGTAAGATAACTTTAATAAATCTCTTATAGGTCATTACTTACAGAAAGCCAGAAGTGAACCTCGTGATAAGAAGCATAGTGAAGTTCTGGCTCATTGCAGCCGCTATCTCTACCAAGCCTGACCCCAGGAAACCCCAGATCAGGATGCGTTTGCGGCCCAATGTATCGGACAGGAAGCCCCACACCATAGCTGACGAGATCATACCTGGACGAAAAGAAAGAAAAAAGAAGGCTATATTTGCAGCCTCGACGATTATGATAAATATAAAAATCATAAATACTACTGTGTTCTCACCTGGCTCAAAAATATATGTATACAAAGAAAAAGGTGCTAAGTTACGGATTTTCAGTAGTTTCGTGGATCACGCTGTAGAAGTATTCATTACTATTTTGTGCGTATTATTCCTAGAATTTTGGGTAGCGTCATGAGAAACAAACAACGCTGGCACTAGTTGTTTGTTACGAGTAAATATACACAAGTTGGAACAAAGTTATCTATCAGTAAACATGATCTGATTCGTCTGTTTAGTGCTCGGTGTGAGGCACCTGTGTAATATCTGCACAAATATTGATTGGCACAGTACTTGCGTGATGGAGAAATGTTCTCAAAATCGTTTAAATGTCGTCGAATTGTGTCGTTCGCAAAAAATATTTAATAATGAGCTAGGTCGACTAATTACCCAACAGATGGTAATAATAAAAAGTTTCATTCCTTCAAAAAAAGAGGATGAATAGTAATAAAATGAATCACACTCGCAAATGCCATCAATCAATCATCGATCCAGTCCATTAATCATTAATTAATACCCGTGGCGAGCGTCTGAGTAGGACGGAATATATAGGCATATTTATTATGGGTCATATTATCATTCGTATCGAGTTATTTATAGTCACAATGTAATATGTATGACTTGCGCAAAAGGAATTGTCTTTAATATACCAGTAAATATTTTAGCGTAAATAATATGGTTGGTTAAATATTTATTTCGGCTATTCTTATCGCGTTGTAGGAGGAGAATTTCTTTAACGACTAAGACCGTGTACACATGAATAATGGCGCGCGAAATAGATTTTCATGAACAAGAATTAAACCAAGCTTTACTTTGCAGTGAATTTCCTTACCGTGACGGGCGAAAGCGCTCGCATTTTCGATGCATAAAAGTACCAAAGGTTATGCAAATGTTTATGTGTGTGTATTGTATATCTTCACACAACCCCTGCCCATTCAAGTTTTGATTGTAGATACAAGGCAGCTATCGCTACAGACGTTCAGTAAGATTTGCAAATACAAGTGTGCTACGAGCGGTCGTTCATCCACTGGTTGATTAGGCTTTTTGAAATTTGCCTAGTTTTTAACAACGTACATTAGTTTTCGAGCGGTTGCTAGCGCGACTGCCGATCGGGAGGTCCTGGGTTCAAATCCCGGGTCGGGTACTGTTGGATTTTTCT
>DWEM01002862.1:0-11454 GCA_018245935.1 Agara belti belti | reverse complement strand
AAATTGTCCTCTTAAAATTTTTAGACCAATCAAATGACCATTGGATATAAATGGTTATAATATTTTAACTCCTTGCTACTAATTCTAGGCATATTGATGAATTTGGATATAATCTGGAAGGTACCAGTCCATTTTTGGGTTTGATATGGGTACTGTAGTTGAAAAGTAGTATAGTCATTATAGTCTGGATATATTGTTACACATAGAACATCCTCTGGCCTCCCAAATCATGGTCATAATAAAAATTAATTTCTCAAATAAAATCACAAACTTTATTTTTGTTGGAATAATATCTTCAGCCGGTATATGGTGTCCTTGCATTCCTAAATCGTCATTTAGTTCTGTTATATTTACTTCAACAATATCATTGCCCTCTGTTGCAACTTGATGATTCTCCGGTTTCACCTGTAAAATAATAATAATAATAATAACTGGGGATAACTCCACACACTGCTGATACCGAATTAGGCAATTGAATGTCTGTGTTATGGTAACCTGATAGCTAATATAATATAATATAATATTGTAATTATATTTACCTGTAAGTTACACTGCTGTTGTAATATTATATTGGACCGGACAACCACTTGCTTGAAGTAATACAGTTTATTTAGCATGTCAACACAGCTTTGGCAAATTAGCTGCGGCAACATATCAGCATTTGAGATCTGGAAATGAAATAATGTTGCAAATACATATAAGAGTTAATAACATAAATAATGAATTTTTCATCAGTTTTCCGAATGACATTGACCAAGTAACTGATGGGTTTAACACATTAATTACAGGTTACAGGATACCCCGTCAAGCATCATGGCCTAGCTCACTCTCTTATTAAAAAAATAAATCAATATTTGGTTTCAATTTGAGGGGTGTAATGGTTAAATACATGGTAAGATATTAGATATTTTCATGGCTCAAGTTTCAATACTTCCTTTAGTCATTTTACTAACATTTCAGTGCTAATAAGGGTTGTAAAAAAAGTGATCATGATATGCTGTGATAGGCTGACAATATGAGACCTGCCTACCTATTTCCTACCACTATATAAAAGTAATAATTTGTAATAATACATTGTAACTTTAAATGATTAACTTTGCTCAGCCCAAATGTTGATTGAAATAAGCAGACTGAGCTGTATACTCACTTCAACAGATGTGCAGTACTTGAACACCTCAGCTGAGCAAACTGTAAACAATTCCTTCAGAGGCTCTGTATCAGACAAACAAGCGCGGCAAATTTTCTTGAAGTTCAAAAGCGACGCCATAATACCTTACATTAATCTTAACTCATGACTAAATTATTTTAAAACAGTATTTAAACACAAAGCACACAAAATAATACAATTGTTTGTCTCGATCTTGTCTTTTGTCAACACAACACGATAAGTCAGTCACAGCAGCAGCATAGATAAAATTTTATTTATTTATCACTTTGGGCTTCTGTCATTTTGGGTTGTCAAAGTCCCTATTTTCTGATTATAAATTTTTCTTACTAATGATTTCAATTATGTAAATTATTGAAAAATCAAATAATATTTTGTCTAAGCTAAACACCGTTATGCTTATTAATCTTTAAGTTCTTTTGAAGTCATTACTTATTACATTTTGTATGTCATCCTCAGTATCCAAAAAGCTGAATTATTTATATTATCTCTTAATAACATTTTTTTAATAATAAAGTTATCACTTTATGCCGCAATACAATATAAATTCTGTATTTTATTTTGGTAACCGCCATGGGTAAGATTTGCTTTCTCTCTCAAGTGGTCGAAAAAATTATAATTGTGTCAAAATTTTAATAGTGTGTGAAACTGTCTTATATATACCCCTTATCTATGGTAGTCACTGTCACTGTCAGACCTGTGTTGTTTGCTGTCCAAAAAAAGCGAATAATATCACTTGTGTTGTATGTTGTATATAAAATAACATAAGAAAATAGCACAAACCAGTACCAATAATAAAAATAAAACGGCTACTGACGATCATTACGGAACCTATAATTATTTATAAGTGATGGAGCTCTATAAGAACTAATGTTTTTTTAATTTACAATCTTGTTCTATACACATTATCACAGCCAAAGCGTTTTTTGTTAGTGAAATTAAAATTTGTACGTAATGTCTAATAAATTATGTCGTGCGTGTCTGGCAGCTAAGGAATCTTTCACATACTTTCTCTTAGATAACGTTCCTCCTGAAATCTACTGGTACTGCACTTCGATTGAGGTAAGTTGTACTACTTACTCATACAAACAATGTAATACAAAAAACTTCATTTTTTGTAAAGGTTCTTTCAGATAGTCATTAAAGTTTGCAAATGATTTTCTGTAATGTTCTGTTTTTAAAAACATTGAAACTTCTAACTTTTCAGATAAAATTGGAGGAGACACTGCCTCGAGCTCTATGCAATGTTTGCTACAATCTCTTATCAAAGTTCTTCGATTTTAAACAGACATGCATTCAATCACAAAACACATTAATTGGCTACAATACGATCAAGCCTGAAGCTCAAATAAATTGTGAACTTGACAATGGCAATACACAACTCGAGGATTGTTATACTGATCTGAGGGAGCAGGACAATTCATATTGTAGTGATAGCAATTTTGATAATAAAATAGAAGTTGATGAAAATACACCAGTGAAAGAAGAACATAATATATCTACCAGCTATTATTACGGTAATTATTTTAGTTATTAAGTCTGGCAATCAATTTATGCGATGGCCTTAAACTCCTTCATTATAAGCAACTCTGTGTTCAAAAGTAGAATGTTGGTAGGATTGACAGCACAATATTGGAGTGGATTGAAAGATAGAAAGAAACATTTATTTAAGTTGTTCACATATACACCCACATAAGGAATATATTTATATGAGAACAATAACTAAACAAAAACAAAATTAAAAGGAAAAAAAACAAAATATATAATACAGTTATAAACTAAAGCGCGAATGTGAACATCACAGGTTAAAGAGAATCGCACTCAGCTTTTACCTATAAGTTTGACCTATACATATTTGTGACCCCAGGGTAATATAATGTATGTTTTTATTAATGTACGTAGTAGGCAAGCATGCTTCAATCACAAATGGCCGCTGCAGCCCATGGACACCCACTACCACCTCAAATAAGAGGACAGAAGTGGAACTGATAATGAAATCAGTCTAGTTATTTGTCTGTAATTCTCCATAGTATAATGGACTAATATAACATTAACAAATTTTGGTTTTGTTTAAATTAATTTATTGATTATCGTATGTATTTATACATACTATACACGGTAGTAATTGTATGGACGATTGTATCAGATGAATTAATTTTGTAACAACTTTCAGGTCAAAAAATAATAGACATAAAAGAAAAAGTAGACACTGTTCAAACTAAGAAGGGGCGGAGAAAGTAAGTACTGTCCATTAATTTATTCATTTGTTTTAAAAACCTCGTAAGGCCATTGACTTATCTATTTTAAGTAATCATTATTATTATTATAACATCACACCAGGCCCCTTAACAGGGTAAGCAGAAAATACCAAGTACTAAATATCTCTACCCTTGAGACCTGACAGTGCAAATTTAAAATTCCTTTCAAGTAATTTATACATAAATAATATGACTTCCTGTATGTTGTAATTCATGGAAGAAATAATTTATTTTCACCTTGCAGAGTAAAGCGAAAAGTTAAAGATGGAACAAGAAAGACGACTGCAACATTAAAAGAGTCTAAAAAATATTTTGGATGCACATTATGTGAAAAAAAATTTTACTCCCCAACTAGTTTTAATGTCCACAAATTGACACATAATAGTAAAGAGGTAAGTCACTCTCAAATCTATTGCCAGAATTTAGACAATTATTTAAGTATTATATAGTATATGGATATGTAATAAGCTCTGGTTATACCATAGTACAGGCTCAGCCTTTTTTTTTTATGTTGGGAAATGCTTTGCTGCTTTGCTTATGCTGCAGACAGTTCAGCATTGTTTGGTATCAGATGGCCGTGTTTGATGGTGTCCCGAAACTATTATTATTATAAAATAAAACAAACCACAAAACGGTCAACTTAGTTTTATTTGTGGTTTTACAACATTTCTTATTTCCATTTACAGTTATCTATTCAATGCTCGGCATGCAGCAAAACTTTCATGACCCTGAGTGGTCTCAGGCGGCATTTACAGAGCTCGCACACAAAAGTAAACCTGAAAAACCTCAAATGTAAAACGTGTGGAAAATCTCGAAGAGCAAGGAAACATTAAGAATGCACCTCAAGACCCATGGAGAAAGGAAGCTTTTTGTCTGTGATGTGTGCGGGAAGAGTTGTACCACTGCATACAGTTTAAAGGTGTTTTATTTTGATTCTTTTAAAAATTCGTTAATGAAATCTCGCTTATTGAACAAAAACTTAGTACATATTAAGAGAAGGAAAGAATAACTCTAACTACCCCATTAATTAAACCATTATTTATTTATTATGAACAAGCAACTTCACGCTGACATGTTCACATCATAAACAATGTTGCCATGCTTACAATAGTGATATTTTTTTATTCAAAACTAGGTTTCAAGTCAGTAAAGGAATTAATTGTTATTGGAGAAACATTATTGTGTAATGTATTGTAAATGTGTTATGTTAAAATTAAATACACTTTACACACACTCATTTTAATCAACAAATATTTTTCAGGCTCATTTAGAAATCCATAAAGAAAATAGAGAGAGACTGTTCACTTGCGAACATTGTGGCAAGAAATTTTTCACAAACAATATGTTGATATCGCACGTGTCCAGGCGACACACTGGCCGCCGATTCATATGCGACATATGCAGCTACCCTTTCACCGACAAGTCCAATTTGGCGAAACATTTGTTGCTGCACGACGGCAAGAAGCTGTACAAATGTGATATATATGAAAAGTCGTATGGCGCCCGAAGCACTCTGGTGGAACACAAGCGTATACATTCCGGGGAACGGCCTTTCCTGTGCAGCCACTGCCCCAAAAGCTTTTTGTCCAAGAAGAGATTGACCGACCATTACCGGATTCACACAGGCGAGAAGCCATACAAGTGTGACATATGTGAGCAAGCGTTCACACAATGTGGAACTCTTAATAGACACATGAAAGTGCACAATAGAAATGCCCCTGTGATGACATGAAAATCTTTCATACAAATCAAATTAAAATAAATAGAACACTGACAAAATAAGTTTGGCACTTTTGTAAGTAACACAGCGGAACAGGCTACCTAAAGATGTAGTTTCTGTCACATCAATAAGATTTAAAAATAGACTAGATAACATCCCAAACAAAGAAAAACTGCATCTACTTAAATGAAGAAAGAGAAAAGTGCAATATTCAATACTGTGACATATGCAAATCAGGTTTAAGCTGCTTATCTATAACGAAATAAATAAATGATTGCAAATTCTATAGATCTGTAAAAGTGTACCGTCCTTGTCAGATAATAGAGGCACAGAATAGATATTTTATAGCATATGCAGGATACATCCAGACAGAAAGCAAAATGTGGATGGAATAGAATTAGCGTAATTTTCCAGTCTAATGTAAAATCATTGTGAAATTCGGTATGGCCTACTCTATATTTTTGTATAAGTGAATGCTTGTATATAACCAGCAAATTTTAATTTTTCATGTTGGAGACAATCGAGATTCCTTAGGAGGGAAGGGCAATAAGCAATACAGTGATTAATATTAACATTAGGTAAATTTTCTGTTTCAATAAGAATAAAAATAGTATTATTTAGAAAATATTTATGTTTGTATGATGTGTGGGTTTTATTTATTTTTCACTTGCCGCCTGACATGTATAAATAAATTTCCTTTTATTTATTGATAATTTTTACAAAAGTGTTTCTTCGAAAGTTTTATTTATAAAACCTTACATAATCACGCTAAACATACGCCCCTTTGATTCAAAGTGTGTTATCTGATGTAGAACAAACCTGGCATCCTGACATGTTTCAGAGTTCAGTCATAGCTAGGGTTGGCCCGAAGTAAAAAAATCGATCATAATTATTGATTAATGTTGCCATTGCAATTGCTCACTGTTGCAAAAATGGAATAATGAACATTAGTTTATCAAATTCAATAATTCTTTAATAGGCAACATTTAACATAGACTGACAAAAAGTAACAAAATAGATGCCAACAAGTCCACAACCTGCGATACTGCTACAAGGCTACTTTCCGTTTCGAATTTAGTCAATAGACCAGCATTCTACCCGTACCAGACGCTGAGTGCTCAGGCCCAGGCATCCACGGCACTTGCATTGGCTTGTCCTCACTACAGTCCCAGTGACTCTTTATATCGCTGTTGAGTGCGCCTTCCAGCATCAATGTCTTCTTGTATGTGCAGCATTCTATGTTTATAGAGCGCCTTGCTAGTCTTGAACAGCTGAGCACAGAACTCGCAAATGAATCGCGGTTCGTCTGCAAAAAAATGACATGCCATCACAACGAGAACGAGGATTATTTCTTGACATTCACACCCATAGTTATTTGAGAGTACTTGAAATGGATGATTGAATCCCCGTATGTGTTGTCATATGTTTAACTTCAAATCTCCTACTCTTGAAGGTTTTACTACACAGCTGACACGAGAACGGTTCGGCCCGTGGGTGGGAATCCCTTCGTTTCACTGAGCCTGTCTGAAATAAAAGAAACGCTTTATTATTTACAGGGCAAATACTGAGACAAATAAGATTATTAGATGCTAATAATAATGGCGTGGAACTTAGTTATATTGCATTGCTAATTACCCGAATGTAACAATTATTTTGTTACAATGCACAGCACTAGCTAGCGGAGATAAGTATTGTCTCAGCAATCAGATAATGTAACATTGGATTAATAATATAATAATATCTAGGGACAATTCCACACACGGCTATCCGATTCCAAATTAGGCAATATATAGGTACATACGATATATTACTTGCATGGATATTTTTATTACGACCGGACAGAACAGACAAATGTGCTCGTCACACAAATGTATGTCCCGGGTGGGAATCAAACCGATGACCTCCGGTTTTGCAGTCAGGATCTCTAGCCACGCGACCACGGGGCCAGTGGTCGGATTATGGTGGAGATATATTTTTTATGGCGATAAAGATACAAACCTTCAAATCGGTATCCAGACCAATCTGTGCGTTGCGGGGTCGACGGGCACGCACGAGAGCGTCGAGAAGCGCGAAGTTCTTGCCGCAACGGAGACACTGGTTCCTGCGTACCGTGTGGATCCGGACGAAGTCACTCGGGCAGCGTTGCGCGGGGGACGTCCTATCGCAGCGCTGGTACTTGATGTCGGGCTGAAATTGTTGATGTAGTAATACCAACTACAAATACTCAAACATCTCGGATAATATTCTGCATATCTTGAGGTGTACCAGGCTTGACCAGTGCGGTAGACCATGAGATGGGCCTTATATCGAATAATCGAAATATAAAACGAATGAAAAAAAATTCCAACATTATCTAGCGGTATTTTAATTGCAATTTGGCAAAAGAGCGACTTGCCCTTTGAACGGGCAACCCCGGCTAAAGCTTTCGAATGTAGTGTTGCAATCATCATTTGCATGAATATTATTGCGGAAAAATAAAACAAAATTTCTCACTTATAAATATCATTAAACAAAAGATGGACTTATGGTAATAATATCCTACCTTCTTACGAAAATGACATTTTATATGTGCTTCAAAATTCTTGTATTTCCTGAAGTTCTTTCCACAGTTCACGCACCACATTGTTTGATATTTCCTCGTTATGTTTGTCAGTGCTTTTTCTGGGCCTCGTCTTCTTCTTCTGTTGTTTTATTAATGATGGTTGTTTATAAAAATATTCCTATTATACCGTTGCAATTATTTCTCATTACAAAATTTTAAACCATAAAAACAAGGGCGCCGTTGTGTTGCCACAGAGGATGGTCAAGACAGTCTATTTTAATTGATAACACTCTGCATATTGATAGATTTCAATCTGGGAGTAACCACTGAGTTATTGGATTTGATTGAGATCGTAATATGAAGAGCATATTATATTGTCGTTGAGAGTATATTACAGTAGGTGGTGGTGCCATATAGCTGTATAATCTAGAATCCCAAACCATGGCCCTAATAAATAAAGTTCAATATTTCAAATAAAATCACTCACTTCACTTTAGATTGATTGATATTTTCATCGGGCACATTATGCTCCTGCATTCCAATATCACCATATGGCATTGTTTTAATTACTGCACCAATTTCATTTCTCTCTGAAGCTGTTTGTTGACTTCCCTGTTCCAACAATGGTATACGTGAATCATTGATATGTAAACTAACTGTGATTTGTAAAATCTAAGCCGCTAAGCCTTGAGTACTACACTTCTCTATACACATTATTTCTAAAAAAAATTTTATGGCTGCATAAGATCTCTATGGATTCTTTATCAAAAGTAACGATTAAATCGCCATTATAATGCTTATATGTATTTTTCTATTTTTGACGAAAACACCAAATATAGTAACAATGTTTTCATACAATAACTTAACTTTTATTCACATAACACACTAATGCCATCTGTTGACAATTATTAACAATTTGTTCTACCTAACCCGTCGATTGTCATAGTGTTTAAAAAATCATTTAAATTAGCTCATATATAAAATTGTTAACGATAATATTCTCCGCTATTACAAAAATTCGCCAAAAAATAAAAATTTTTAATTGTTTATAAAAATTTTTGTAAAATAACAAAGTTTGAAAATTATCATTATTATATTATAGAATAATTGAGACGGGTCAGCTAGTAATGTACTCAATAAATTGTTGGAACAGTCAAGGCTGACCAACAAAGTCAATTGTTGGTCAGCTAAGCAGCAGCAGCAGTGAGTGGTCTTTGTCACCTAAAGCCATATGCAATATTGTTTTAAGAAAGCTTTTGACGCTACATATTTATTTGTACTCATATATATGGATGTATCTTTATAGATTGTATTTTTATATGTACAGTGAAATACCGGACATTATAACTAGAACACAATTGGCATTTAATAATTATTATTACCTGTAACTGGCATTGCTCTTTTAGTATGTCATCGGATCTAACAACCATTTGCTTGAAGTTGTACAGTTTATTTAGCATATCAGCACAGGTCCGGCAGATTAGCTGTGGCAGCATATCATTATTTGATACCTGGGGATTTAAAAAGTTTGCAAATATGTTCAAAATTGAATACTATATCTTTATATTAACTGCAATGAACAGACTAGAGAGATAAAGTTAAACATCTTAACCAAGAACAGTTTGCAACCAATTACTGCAATTAATGTTAACTATGGCTTATACCAAATTGATTTATTATCAAAAAGAAGAGTTATTGATTGGTTAACAATAAACAGAGCGATTGGCTTATTAGCTATAAACAGAGTGAACTGTGTACTCACTTCCACAGATGTGCAGTACTTGAACATCCGAGCTGAGTAAACTGTGAATTCCATCAAAGGCTCTACATCGGATAAACAAGCTCGGCAAATCTTCTTTTGTTCCAACAGCGATGATGTATCACCTTGCAATATCCTTAATTAATGTCAATTCCTAAATCTAAAAACTCACATGATAATAAAAAATCTTGTGTTAGTCTCGCCGGACTACAAAGTCTTACGATATTCACACATACAATTTTATCTAACACTTACAGAGTGTGTCTATCAGTTTTAGCTATATATATACTGTTACATAGAATTTATCGAAATTCAAAGAAACATTAATGAATAAGTTGTATAATCTAAGTGTTACTGAACTATTTATAGTACAGCACTATGATCTCCTGAAGTCAATTTTACTATTTATTCAGAAAATATATATATCAGCTTCAATGTGAAATAAAAATTATTACATCTTTTTATGCACAGCACTCTATTGATATGAAACAATATCATAATTATAATAGATTTTGCCATTATGTAATTATTATTCTCTTTGAACTTTATGTTATATACTCATTCAAAAACTTGGTCAGATTGGTCTTGGTAAACTGCTCATACCCACCACACCATTTTTTTTTTTATTTATTAAAAAAAAAGTGAATATCAGTCAAATTCTAAACTCACCACTTTGAATGCCAACAAAATGTTTTTCAATATCCAGTTTTGTTGACTCTCTTACTGATTTTTGGTTCGATGTAAATGGAGTTAGTACAGTATGCTGGGATGTAGAAATAGTCGGCAGAGACTCCAAAGAAGCGAACGGAGATAGTACAGCTTTGTGGGAATTGGGTGGACTCAGCGTAGCCTGAGGGGGTGGTGTTGGAGCTTTTTCTAGAGACGTGGAATCATCTTGCTCTTGTAAATTGTTATTAAATGCTAGAATGAGAATTTAGACTCCATTAAATTTATAACAAAAAGAAAACCAATAGCAACAACAATAAATATTCCATAACTTTATTATGGCACTGCCTCTAGGTAGTTTAAAATCGGCAGATAGAGAATAGATAAGATTAACAGTGTGTGATAACCCATTATATGGGTTTGGCTGTCCTCGTGGTCCAGTGGTTAGAGACCCTGACTGCAAAACCGGAGGTTGTAGGTTCGATTACAAAACTTTGTGCAATAAGCACATTTGTTTCTTCTGTGTCTGGGTATAATAAAAAATATCTAAAAAAGTATTATATCGTATGTATATGTATATTTATAAGCTGTCTGGTTACCATACGCAAGTATTAGATTGCCTAATTTGGAATCAGATAGCCATATCTGAAATTGTACCCAGATATTTATTATTATTATTATTACATTGTAATCTTAGTAATGTATGAATTTCTTACATAAATTTAATGTCGGGACTGCGTTTAAAGTCAGCCTGCTGCTTGGCAATTGATAGCATTCCTCAAAGTGCCGGTAGCAAAAGCGCACACTGTTATATATATATGCAAGGCCCCTTTCCTGAGTTGATTGGTCTGTAACGTTTTTCCATGCATTAAACTTTTCTATGTGATCATATTTTGGAAACCGATGTAATGGCCCTGAAATATAAAAAAATTAAATTATTCGTCTTCATATGGTGTCAAATGATTTTTTTCGGATACAGCCGGGCACTTCAAAAAAATAACTTTGAATACTTGAATATAATATAGTACTAGCGTCTAACAGGGGCGTTACTCGCGCGGAGTTTGAATCTCCAAAAACCAAGTACTTAATGCATTAATATACCATATTATACATACCATCCACTTTACATCCAAAGTAGCAGCACAAATAACGCTTATTAGGCATTTTGTCCAAAGACCAGCATAAACACAGTTCCTTTGATCAAGCCCGGTAATATTGTATTCAAATGAAATAAACACAATACAGAAATTACTTGGTTGTTTTGCTTCGGTGCTCTTGACAGATAGATTGACACGACTGACAGTTTCGTCATCTGTCAAGGTATCAAGTCTCAACAATGTTCAA
>DWEM01002861.1:0-11456 GCA_018245935.1 Agara belti belti | reverse complement strand
TTGAGCCTATTCGTTACATACACACACACACACACACACACAAATCTTTCCTCTTTATAATATTAGTATAGATATGGTTTGCTGAGGTATGTGAAGTCTGTCTATCCGGATTTTGCCAACGTGGTGGACTAACGCGTCAAACCCTCCCGCTTTGAGAAGAGACGTGTGTCCAGCAGTGGACCAATAAAAAAAGGGGGTCGGGAAATATAGGTTCTGCCTCATTCGCGATCAGATGACCAAACATGTCGAGACAAGTTGAAATTTTAGCTCAAATTAGAAATTTTATCGCCCATCGCTTAAACGTTCATGATCAGATTGAGACTCAAAACGGACTGAAGAAACTGGTACATAATTTAAACTGGGGACTAGTAAAAAGATAAGCTTCGAGTCCAAACAGAATAAGTGAAGCAATAGAGAAATAAATTTGGAAACAACGGTCTAAAAGTTAAACGGGATAAGGTATTGTGAAGTAGAGCTATTTTAAATTTGAAAATGAACACTCGAATATATTTTATACAACTTGGCGTTAAAGCCGGCGTCATTGAGTTTTGTTTTAAGCTTGTTGAATACGTCTTGAGACAGAAAGTTCAGATATGAATGGTGTGGTTGATCATTCATCAATTGGTTGATTGTGAGGATGGAGTTGTCTTAAAATAACCTTGGAAAAACAATGTATAATACGTTATGGATGAAGGTGAACACAAAGTCTATAATTTTCGTATGCTTTTTTGGTTTAGTGGTTAGAGACCTTGACTCTCTAAAATCGGACGTGTCTGGATTTGAACTCAGACCCTCGCAGTGAAAAATTGAAATTTAAACCACTAGCCAACTACTGTTAATATATAATGCAGCTGCAATAGTTAAATAATATTTAATTATGTTAGAGAGAGAAAATGAATTTCCGATACGAGTAAACTCGTAGCACGGGATTGTATCCAATAAATCCAGCTGCACCCTTGTCAAGCGGAGATAAGTTCGCTAACTTCTTTGGCTGGGGTCGACCATTCTCTGCTTATCGTTGCCGTGATCGCGTAAATTTTTCCAATCTCACCATCAAATCCTTTATTCTCGCAAACTATTTAACCGAGACAGTAAAATTCACTAATTGAATGCTGAACCATTTCAATGTATCCGTTAATTCTGAGTTAATTTGATTTTAAAATCGTTTACATTTAAAATAAATAATTTAATTATCTAAGAAATTGTCTTCGTGTTTATAGCCCACCGCAACGTACGAGTATTACTCTCATACAGGGTTGACTGGAAGACAATGCCGCTAGATATTAGGTTTTCCCTTTGTAAACCCTATTATTAGGTATTTGCATGAATAAATAAATAAATAAAATAAAGGATGTCACAACCGCTGTAAGGTTGCATAATCAATTCAACATAAAAATACCTTTTAATTTATTTATTAAGCCACAGACGATAAAAGGGTTAATATTAAAAATGTTACACAAAAGTATTTCTACATTATTTTACATAACGAAGTGATACGCACGAACCGTATTGAATGTAATTTCTTTGACATCGCAGTGGACAGTCCACGCATGCATGCACACGGTAGCGAGAATGAAGCTGTGCATAATTTGATAAACAACCTCATATACACAATAGTAGAGACCGTGCTTGCTGAATGTACGTCAACGAAACAGAGAGAGGTACAGTCGCGCATAAAACGCCTCTCGGACAAACGTCGACTTGTACAACAAAGGGCGGACTTCACGACAAGCAAGGACATGGAAATTGAATCAGCCCGCACGTACACTTAGACAGAGGAGTGGTTCGCGAATTGACTCACCTTTTGTTTCTTTTTTCTATTGTTCGTATTTGTATACTCACGTCTCTTAATGATTGCAATATCTGCTGTATTCAATTTAATAATAACTATATAATAACTGGGAACAATTCCACTCACTGCGTTATGGTGACAGGACAGCTGATATACATCTAATATATAAAGATTTCGTTTCACAGTGTTTGTAACAAAACTCCTCCGAAACGGCTTGACTGATTCTCATGAAAGTTTGTCTGTATAATCAGTAGGTCTGAGAATAGGATGTAAACTATTTTTCATACTCCTAATTTATAACGGTGGTCCACGCCAAATTTTTTTTTATTGGTCAATTTTTGTATGATTTATAAATCATAAAATTTCGTACTTAAAAATTAGTTTAAAAATAATATGTAGGTATAAGTCTTAAACACTCTCTGTATCATCGAACGCTGTTCACGCCTATAATTGGCACGCACGCATTTTAGTGTACCTATAAAAGAAAACTTATGTAAAGATTGTGTGTAATGTGTTAATAAATAAATAAATAATGGATGCAAATATTTTTATGTGACTCTTTCTCGAGAATAAAAGCACATTTTAAATACGTCGGTTTGTTACGACAAAGACAGCAAATATGGGAATTGAATAAGCTCGCTCGATGACTTTCAGCACAAAGCTTTGCTGGCCTTCTGCTGGTTTTCGCACGAACTCGCTCTGGTGCACGTGTTGTTTATGACTTTTTTTCATCAGCGATTATTAATTCTCGAAGGCTTTTTACTTAAATATATAGCTGGTGACTCTTGGTTGCGCTGACGTTATGTTTGCGTTTTGAATTTACTTGATTTCTACATATAATTTTTCTTATATTTGTCCTGTTGTTTGTCTTATTTATAGTGGAATTATTTTATTTTGTTTTTTAATTATGTTATGTTTTACATATTATGATGTCACCTTATTGTCGTCGCTTATAATTATAAGCATTTTTTCTAAACTTATAACTGTAACCGCATAACAGTATGTTAGTGACGTAAATAAATAAATAAATATAATCGTCTTACATACGATTCCAATGTTACAGTGTTTTGCAAATTACACTTGCAACTAGTCGACGTATATTAGAAAACTTTTTTATTAAAACATCGCATTAGAAGTAAAACATTTTAGTGCCAACGTATGCTATCAAATCGCATGAAATGCGGCACAGCTGCCATAAATTCTGATATCAAACAACCCTTAAGTGAGCACGTAATACATTCATGGGGTTGAGAAAATATAGGAGTTATCAAAAACGCCCCCATCCCATAAACCAAACATCCCGGGGGCGAAATCCATCGCTAGCGCAATTGCATTATTGAAAAACGAAACTTTCGAAATTTTTCATAGAGTTACATCGTGGTCATATTAATTAAATTAAAGTAGAGTAGTTTGCCTGTCGAGAGTTCAGTCGTTGAGTACTTAGCGCATATTTGTTTTTACTCTAATAAATACTTTGCTAAATAATGAAATATAATTATGTAATACTTAACGAGACAGTGAAAAATTATATTATTTATCGTTGTTAATATTACAGCACAATGACAATTATATAGACAAACTAATTATAATATATTCATGTGTACAAATTTAGTGACAATCAATATTTTTGACTATTAATGTATAATCATAAAAACCTAACATACATATTTGTTCAACCTACTTACTCTGTGGAAGCTACTCTGTAGTCTCTATGAACAAAAGCTATTGGAACGTAATGCAATCATATTTTTGGGAAAGTGAGTCCAATGGTAACATTTCCGCTTTCAGTGCATTAATTTAATTAATACTATCAGTTTAATAGGAGCTATGTATATCATGGAGTGTTATGACTCTGGCTTTTAAACCTGTTGTAGGCTGGTCGAAAATGCATCAAAAATTGTTATATAGTGGGTACAGTACTCCACAAAGATCGTTCAACAAAGTTTGATAATGGTACGGGTACCATAATCAAACTTATTTCGTTTGCTGTAAGCATGTATTGTTTTAAATAATTTATGCAGACGAGTTAGCAAACGAACATTATCTCGACTAAATAGGTCAGACACTAGCTGACAGGGGATTCAAGAGTCTCCGAAACCGGCGTGTATGCATGAAGAGAGTGATGAATGTAGACGAAGCACGTCAGGTTTGTAAGGACAGATATATTTGGCACTCGGTGGTTTCTGCCTACCCCGTTAGGGACCTGGCGTGATGGTATAATAATAATAAAATACAATTACATTATCATCGGGTGTTAATATTGAGCTGGTCCAGAATAATAATAATAATATAATGATAATAATATCTGGGGGACAATTCCACACACGGCTATCCGATTCCAAATAAGGCAATTTAATGCCTGTGTTATGGTAACCGGACAGCTGATAAACATACATATACACATACGATATATTACTCATATAGATGTTTTTATTACGACCAGACACAGAACAGACAAATGTGCTCATCACACATATGTTTGTTATGGGTGGGAATCGAACCCACGACCTCCGGTTTTACAGTCAGGGTCTCTAACCGCGCGACCACGAGGCCAGTCACAACCAGTTACATGCACAAGGTAAAATACAAGTGTATGTAATTTAAAATAAAAATTCGAATTCACCAACTTTGATAAATATCAGAAACAAAAGACACAGATGAAGTAAATCGAAGACCAAGTTCTTTATTGTAACGTTATTGTGCTTTCGCAGCGGAGTTTCCTCAACAACAATAAGCTGCCACGAATCGATATCGCGGCGAGATCAACTTGTTTGCTTTAATATTAAAACACGACGCCATGAGTCTGAATTACGGGGACGAATAGAATTTCGAAATGCACCAAGAATTAGGTGCACAAATCAAATTGATAACGAAAAATCAGTGTCATAAGTCATTCTGTGTCAAAGGTATAGTAGGTTAGTATTGTTAAGTTTTTTTGACGTTTAATATACGTCTGTAAAATATACGATAAACGGTGTATGATCGTGAAAAAAATGCAAGATAGGTCTGTGAACGCTTCGGACGGTGCTTAAAATCGTCCAGCATCCGACAGTCGATTAAGTGGCCCTTATGCTAAGGTCAATTTAGTAATTTTTTATACAACGAACTGTGACAAAGAATAGGTTATTTGTAAACACTAACGAACTTAAAAACAGAGAAGAACTGTTACATTAATTTAATTATTATTGGCTTTCTTTGTTTCTTTTTCGATTCGAAACATTTGCCTTTTCTTTCTTTCTTTTAATTCGTACAGTTCTAGAATATCATAATTATAAAGTTATGCCAACTAGAACTTGTCCGAACATCTGTAACAGAGTTGATGGAAGCAAATAAACTTAACTGTTAGGAGTCTGACTACGTGTCGGCAACTTCGCCGGGGCACGAACGCGTTTTGCGAGAGCAATTTCCTCAATTACAATGGATTCAACAACTATTAATTGCGATAAATTTCATATAGTCAAATTGAATTACGTTTTTGTATATACGACAAGCAAATAATCTATTGTATGCGTCACGTGTTGCTTGATAATTGCTTACTAAAACGAATTATAACTATCCTTATCACAGACTGTCTTTTCTCTACAACTTCCGTTTTAACAATTAATCAAATTAAAATAACAATCAAACAAAATAAATATAGATAATACCTAAAACACAACAAGGACAAATTATTGAAATGTCACAGGATTACATTAAGTAATATTGTAAAATATTTACTGCAGACAATAATTACAATTGAATTAAAACCAAGCGACTACTAAAAAAGCCTGTTCATAAGCATGCTTAAATCGAGCTCGCTTATTCTGTACATAGTAGAGCTCACAATAAGCATGCTTTTTGGCAACGCCGCACGTAGTGCACGCATGCTATAAAGAAACAATCGATTAAAATAGCACGCCTTTGCGCTACAAATAAGCATGGTGTATGTACGCGTAAGTATTGTAGCTTTTAATAAAATACAAACGAGCTTATGTACATAAAACATGTTATAAAGTCGACCACACGTGGAAAACAGTAAAACCCACACTCGTTACACACGTACAAAGCCACTCCGACCGTAACGAAATGTACTAAATAAATAATTCTAGCTTCCGT
Organism: Agara belti belti; assembly: GCA_018245935.1. Classification (NCBI taxonomy): domain Eukaryota; kingdom Metazoa; phylum Arthropoda; class Insecta; order Lepidoptera; family Hesperiidae; genus Agara; species Agara belti. Next base: position 5,569 of record DWEM01002861.1, on the reverse strand, counting down.
TTACCAGAGCCTACAACTCGCAACGTCGTGAAATACGTAACAATTCATTTTTCAGTAGCGAATCACGCGTGTCTCCGACAACGGACGTTCGAACGAGCGCCGCGATAATTGATTTCGAATATACTCACGTAAATCCGAATCACACAAGTGCCGGTGCATTTCGTTCAAGAAATCCGTTGATTTCAAACAGATTCGCGTTTTTAACGAAATCGATATAAATGTAGGAGGTGGAAGTAGGAGCGGATTTCTTATCCTCCGAGTAATGCACGAAACCTTAAAGGGAATAAAGAATGGGTGTAGACTAAGATTGATTGCTTCATGAGTTGATGCGTGTCCTGAACAGTGTGTGTACTATCGAAGGCCCCAGCAGAGCTTTACGAAGAAACGTAGACATAAATCAGCAGTAGCATATCTTCCGCGATCTTACGACTATAATCTCGGACTGTATACAATTAGGAATACTTTAAAAATAAAACATATTTTATCATATCAACGATGTCAGTCAATTTATTCACGAGTTCTTTTAAGCTACGCCACAAATACCTACCTTTACAGGCGGCTAAACTTCTGTATACTTTGCCAATTACACTAATGAATTCCGTTTTTAAATAACTAATCAAGTGATCACATAAAAGCTCATTAATCTTTTAATTGAAAATCTACAGACGATTTTCATGTTTTTCCAAAGTTCTATCTATCTGAATAATGTACTTACGTGGGACGTACTGAAAATCAGTAGCACGCACTAGTATCGCAGCTTTCTTTCAAAAATTCCAATGAATGCTAATGAGAGTAACAGAAGAATTGATAAAAACGCGATAATATTTCGAGAAGTATTCGCAGCGGCGAAATCTGCTTGTGGCAGCCGACACATCATTAAAATCGCCCGGTCTCCTGCCGGCGGGGTGCCGGAGATGTGTACAAATGACTCGCGAACGCCGACACCGCACCCCGAGTTGGTCGAAAGCTCGCCGTTACTTCGCGTTCAACTTTTATGGTACCATTATCGCTATAAAACACGTTGCCTAAGATAGATTTCATTGTCCGCCGATTGACTGGTTGAGACTGAATTATTTCATTCGCTGTCCTGATGCCTAGTTACGTAATCGGTGACGTTGCAAAATTATCATATCGACCAACAAATTAGCTCAACCCTCTGGGAAATTCGATTTTCGTAAAACCAAAAAAATTTTTTTTGTACGTCTTTCCCAATAGACTTCCTTTCGACTTTAGACGCTCCTTTGTCTTTTTTAGAGTTTAAAAATCCTCGAAATACCGTTGTGGGTGTTTCCTTTTCACTAACCGTTTAAACGGCGCCGCCTTCAAATTCGAATGTTAGATTTACTTTTAAGTTACTCACTTTTTGACGAGGATCTTGCCGGACTTGTCCGCCTTCAGAACGATCTTCGTGTGGAGCTTCTCCAGGAACTTGATGGTGGGATTGTTGAACTGGTTGAGGTTGTAGGCTAACGCGAACAGCTCGTCGGTCCACATCTGTTAACAAATACAGAAATTTTATTACTAATTATAATTATTATGTGCATCACGGCAGGTCTTTAACGGGGTGGGCAGAAAGCACCGAGTGCCAAATATCTCTGTCCATACAAACGTGGCGTGCTTCATCTACATTCATCACTCTTCATGCGTGCACGCCGATTTTGGAGAGTCGACTGCCCCAGTCAGCCAGTGTCTGACCTATTTAATCGAGATAGAACAGTCTTGGTTCCCTTCGGCACCTACATCCGTCAACCTCATCATCAGCATATGTAAATATTACATAATCCATTCTTTCCACACGCCGTAAAATCGAAGCATTCCTTTTGTTATTTAAAACATAGAAACACTTAATAATGATAAAAATATCTTTGAACATCTTCACACACTGCCCTCTGATCCTAAATACGCGGAACAAAGGTTATTGCCAATCACACCAATATTCGTATCGAATTCGAATTCGAATCGAACACACGACCCCCTGCTCAGAAGTCAAGGCTCACCAACCACTACACCAATAAGCTGATCATGGACAGATTTTAAACAATTTCGACAACTGTTTCATCTCTATACGGTATAGACAATGTTAGCTATCAATGAACAAGAACGAAACAAACATGAAACTGTAGACTTTAATTAAACAAATGTCCACACTCATAAGTCATGAGTCACGACCCTCTCTAAACCATGTCTACGGCCGGGAATCCAGCCCGGGAGCCGTTGCTCGCCAGACGGGTATAATGAACAATTTGTTACAGCTACACAAATAGTTGATATGATTCATGATATCCTTGTATTTAAAACTCCACGTCAGTAGCTCATACAAGAGTTGCCACGCGTGTTAAATTTAATTCGTGACCAAGCCGTGACGATTATGGCGAAAAATTACATATTGTTCTAGTGCTCTCTATTAGATTGTGTCAAACGATAGCCTAGATCTTAAGTACTAACCATGTCAGATAAGGCCGAGTCGTTTTAGGTATTACTGACCATAAGTGTATAGGACAAGAATAATATTTAACTATGATCATAGAACTAACTGTAGACAGTAAAACATATAAAATGAACGGTATTCCAGTACCGTACATTTCAAAGTAAAAAATTATAAGCCATTTCAATAAACTAAACATCCACCGCACAGCAATCATAATTACGAAACTTTGTTTGAAATTGTCCCAATTATTATCTCACAAATTGTCCTAAGCCCTACTTCATCATCCACGTAAGTAGGTGTGTAATAAAGAATAAATTTGTGTTGCTCATTACTTAAGGAAAGATAACCACATCATTCTATAAACAAATATGATATCATTCAGAGTCTCGACCAAATCTGTTTAATCTCGAGTGAAGCAATCGACCGGCAGAGCATTTGAAATCGCCCACGAAGAGCAACAGTCGACGGTTGCCATATGGTTGATGTTGTTCTGTCAATACCGTCAGCCGCAAAATCCTTTGCCATTAGCGTAAGCGGAACGGTTAGAACTGACTCCATCAGTGAAACCAAAAACGATACTGCACTGATGCGATACATACATACGTAACCTACCTACACTGAAATAAAAGCAGTATACATCCTCCCCTACGACTTACACGAAACGGAAATTATAGCCCATCTCCAGAATAAATTGAGCGGCTTATCTCAAAGGAACTAATTAGGCATGCACGCCTCGATTCTTAGTCGGGATCACTGAATAGAAATGAAAATTTTCGAATCCTCAACATCGTTAGAGGGGTTACGGATTAAAAATGAAAATATAATCAGTTCCAAATAACGCGCAACCCGAGCGGAAACGTATGAAAAGGAACAAATGAATGAAATAAAAACAACAATAAGTAAATATGTAGCAGAAGAACAGAAGCTGTTACAAAACATTTATCCAAAATTGCTTCTGAGAAACTTCATACACTTATTTAAGAAGAATTCATAAGTTTTCAATGAACATCTGAATATTCTCACACCGTTTCCAAATGTATGTTAACCATTCAAATGAGAAGCCAACACAAGAAGCCCGGCACCGACTAATTAAGTTTTAATTAAACACAACACAATATAACGCAGAAGCGAATAGACTGCCGCATTTCTTAATATAGACCCGCTGGCGGCATTCGCGAAATACTTTATACGTACGTGTACCGGAGGAAATACCTACATATCATTAGACAATTCTCTCACAAAGAACATGTTGTCGTGTCATTAGACCATTCTTTCTCTGTGCTGTGGCACACTGGAGGCCTTTGTAGCGCTGACAAAAGGCCCGCAGAATAATTAAAGGCGGTGTAATGACGTAGAGACGATGAACAATTTGTAAACAGATATAGCAATGTTGATAACTAGTACAACTTTTATTATAACAATTAAAATTGTAAAAAAATCATGTCTAAAAGCGTGAAAATATACAGATATTTATATATGAGCTCTGATATTTAGTTTATTTGTTATGTACAACTATAAAATGTATACGTTAATTAATTGTATGTATGTATCTTATAATGACTACAACAAATTGAATTTGAATTGAATATATGTATGTATATAGTTTATCAGCCGTCTGGTTGCCACAATAGACTGCTTAATTTGGGAGCAGGTGGCCGTGGCGAGGCTGTCGCTGGATATTATTATTAATACCGTTTATAAGTTAATCACTCATAGCACAAGTAAGTCGTCCTTCGGCCTATTGATGAGAACCTACACGATTGGATACCGGCCAAGTTGAGATCAAGATCGCAACGTTCAACATGGCAGTTCGTCCGTTACGCAGAGAAGAGCTTTCAACCGAATAAATGTAACGTTAAGTGAAATTTTTCCAATAAATTTGTTGGAGAATTTAAAAGTAACAATTCATCATATCTATAATAATGAAGAATGATAGACGATAGCGGGCAAATATTCATCGGATTTTATCATTTGCATTTCATCAACCATTTCGGCTTTGCATTATTTCACAGGGATCTTTTAAGACAATCGGCTAACTGAAAAATTTAAACAAGTTATAGCGCATTGTGGAGGAATCTATGGCGTGCAAATTTAATCGCGATAGATCCTTCACCCTTATAACGAGTATAAACTATTTATCCTGAAAACGTTCATACCTTTATAAAGTGACACGTGCAAAGGTAGTGATCAGAGCCTTGAACCTCTTGGATATATTTTTATTTGGATTACAATTTTATTCAGGATGGAAACAGTTAAAAAAATATTTAGCGTCTACTTTTACATGAACTATAAACACATAACGTTTTATGTATCTAAAATGTTTTCCTTCTGTTCGTCTATAAAATTGATCGCTCATTACACCGATTCAACTGGACGCTAACAAATCACAACGCGTCAAAAAACATTCGATACTACACTCGATATTACGAATAATTTAGTCTCGAGTACACGGAGCTTGGCTTTTGCGCGGCTATTCATTTCACAAGCTGAAGTGATTCATGTCGATACGTTTCCAGAAATTTTCCAATGATTCGGTTAAACCCGCGCCGGAACCATCATTAGGCTGACCTTTTCCGTAGCTCGCTTGACCTTTTAGCATCCATTCAAAATCACGGTTATTGTGTGAGATAATATATGTAATGTGACAACCGTTGGGACTGAGTTCACTCGACATTCTTGTAACAACCCGACTCTTGCGAGCCCGTGGAAATTTTATATTTTTGTACTGACCCTCGGTTATTGTATTTTATACAATAGGCGTCCCTCTCGTCGCTGTAGCGTTAACACAGGTACAGGATTCAATCAAAATTAAATTATAATACGACAAAATAAAAAAGGGTAATAAAAACCCGATATAATATAATGCTGCTGAAAAATTGCGAAAACGTAATTGAGTAAATAATTATTCTTTTGAACAAGGAATAATACATTCACGGTTTCAGCGTTAAAAATTAAAAAAAATAGTACGTTCCGTTAGTTCATTCCACAATGCTTTACAACAATAGGTATTATAGATATTTGCTAATATGTAATTGTTATCTAATATTCAATTATTAACACAACAATAATAATAAATAATTACATTGACTGCCTCGTTGGTCGAGCGGTTGCTAGTGCTACTGACGATCGGGAGGTCCTGGG
>DWEM01002860.1:0-11457 GCA_018245935.1 Agara belti belti | reverse complement strand
AATTTTGTCAGCATATTGAGTAGGTCTGAGAATCGGCCAACATCTATTTTTCATACCCCTTAGTGATAAGAGCTGTCTTTATATATGTTTTATTTACATCTGCTCATTTTCTAGTAATTAGTAGTAGTAGTCTAGTAATGTGAAAATGGTGAAGTAATCGAGCCTTTTCGTTTTTAGTGATGGCGGGAAGCTTTTATAAGGTGCCGCGAAGCTTCGGGAGAGACCCCGGATTATGTGGTATTTTTAACCACTAAAAACCATATCGGTTGCCTTTCTTTGCACTGTTGGAGGACTCCATGCTTAACGCACCGTTGTCCTCCAGCGCGGAGCACTCGTTAAGCTTATCTCAAGCAACGAATATGTCGTCCTGTGCCTTCCTCCGCTTGGCATATATGCGGCCACACGCCGTCCTTGCCTGGATCGCTTGCTGGACGGTTAGAGTTTCCACTCTAGCCGTCCGCGACTTCGAAAGTGTCCTTTTAGTCACCTCTTACGACCGGCAGGAGATACCGTAGCTGTACTGTGACCCCAAGCTGCGGGGTCAGAAGCGATCGGGCCTATAAACTGCTATTAACTGTATGTTACTGATGTTACTTGTACCCACAAATAGTCCAATAAATCTGGAACTAACTTTAGCAAAACTTGTTCTGTTTGTATTGATTCTATGTTTGTACATTACATGAATCCCAGTCGGGGCAGCGCCGCCCACCAGTGGACGGTAAGCCTGTTACGGGGGTGTCAGCGCGTGTAGGTATAACATAGGGGCGTTGAAGCTGTCAAGGCGTGGGCTGGATATTAAAAAAATTAGACCTAATTAAATCTATTAAAACAAAACCTTGCGTTTTCATAACATTTCTCATAACTAGCGCTTGATTTATTCCACCTTATTATTTCTTACAGAAAAACGTTTAAGGTAAAATATATCTTACAAATAAATCCAGATTATCCACAATAAATAATATGTACTTATGATATGAATAAGCAATTTATGAAAAAAACAACTTTGTCGACATCTTATGAGTATAAGTAGATATATTCTCAATCCGATGGGACAATATTTAATTTAAACCACAAATATAACGGAGAAGGAAAGCGTAGGTAATTATTTTCCTCGCACGAGAAGCGAATGGTATAAGAAACTTTGGGAACCTACGTTATATTCGAAGTTCCTTCCGAGATATTCTCGGAGCAATATAATGAGATTCTTCAAGATGCGTAATAAATGCTCGTCTTTTCTCATAGTGCAGACTACATTAGATATGGTAACCACAAGCCAATAAACGCCTCGTCTTCCCGCTCAGTTAAAAAAGGTAAAATAAAGCTAAACATTGATAAAAAACGGTACAGTAATCCTTCACTATCCATACAGCATCGTTTTTCACGTAACACAACGATAGACATTTGATACTTATTAAAATTTAATCAACAGTGTTCTAACATTGGAAGATACTTTGCCTCTCGCAAATTACAAATTTTGTCGGCCTCCGAGAAATAATCGAATTGATCAATCAATATTAATTTACCCCCGAGTTTTATCACGAGTCAATGAACACAAAATATACAAAATATGTACCTAGTTCAATAAATATTTTCCTGAAAGTATATTAAAAGCACAATCTATTACAAGCCCTTACGTACTTGCTGAATATATATTAAACATAATAACAAATAACAATTTCGAGTGTCTCAATTTTGTATCGGCCGAAAAATGTTTTAGCAACAGGTTCGTAATCAAATACGGCAACATTGAAATAGACTAGCAATAGTTACCGTTGAATCGTCGAAAAACGTGCAGTCAATCCGATAGAGAGGAAAATCACTCGGAAAGAGAAAATACAATGTTTATTTCACTTAGGAAAACTGATGTATGACCACTTTGGACTCACAGAACCACGTTAACGCGCGACACGACCTCCCTTTACCGCGGCTCGGGAGCGACTGTCGCGAACAAGCGAAATTATAGGATGTTATGATTCAGCTAAGAGATACCCAAGCTAGGGAAATAAATCCTTTTCAGTTTTATATTGTGTTAGAATCGCACGGAAACGGTATTGTTTTTATCCAAAAAAATAGCGGCTCCGCATCAATGCACCTCCGTTTTTATAATTGAAATTTCGAATGTTGTAATGGAATACGTTCGAAATTCGATTACAAAAGGTAAAATTAATTTCCCAATCAGCATACGGCTTACCTGTGGATTCATTGATAACGGGAAATAAATTTAAGGCAGTCATGAACACTGCCGACAGAAGTGAAAACATAAAAATGTTTTTTGAATTTTCTTCAAAAATTTGCTTCAACAAAAAAGGTTATTATAATTATTAGGAGGTATACCGCGTCGCGATATTTTGTACGCATTTGTGAGTACATACAATATATATCGTATTGATTAATGTACTTACTATAAATAGATTTTGCAGCGCACGCGAAGAAAGCAATATTTTAGGCATTTTTTTATACCTTGCTTCAAAGTATCGTCATTTTTATAGATAACTAGCTTTCGTCCGCGACTTCGTCCCGCCCCCGCCGCAAAAAATGTGATTATTTACGACATCACATTAGAAACCTCAAAAATAACAGTATTTCTGTACTATATAATTGATGTTATTATACTTATAAACCTTCCTCTTGAATCACTCTATCGATTAAAAAAAACCGCATCAAAATCCGTTGCGTAGTTTTAAAGATCTGAGCATACATAGGGACAGACAGCGGAATGCGACTTTGTTTTATACTATGTAGTGATTAATAACTTTTTTGACAAAAAAAATTGCCTATGTTACTCGGGGATAATATAGCTTTATAAACATATATTTTCCAATTTTCATCTTCTGTTAGCCCTTTGAATCATCTGCTTCGTGGTCTTTGAATATCCGTCTAAAATCTGTAGTCCTATTCGATAGTATGTGGGAATTGAAAGAGGAAGTGAATTTAATTTTCCGTCCAAAATACATAGAAGAACAGAGCAATAATATAAGAAAATTTGCATTAGCCACATACGCCCTAATAACCTAACGAACACACTTAATCCCACTTTAAACCACAAATTCACTCAGAAGCGATCTTATGTAACTTAATTAATTCGCCTGTTTAGGGATCAGTATGAATTTTCAATGAAAACGCGGAAGATTTCCATCACATCTCAATTCTGCGGTATTGTGCCCGCGTTAGTGATAGGAAGCAACCGAAAAACACATCGTTCGTAATGTGTTTGTTTCTAACGATGAGCTAAGTTAAGCAACTTGTGTAATCGAACAACTAATAAACATACTATACAATAGGTACAAGTAAAAGTGCTCGACCCATATGTTTGTACTAGGTGAAACCAGACCACGAAGCCAGTTCCTAATTTTTATTTTTTTTATTTTTATTTTTTTTTTGTAACATAAATGTGTAATATTAATGTATAAATGTATAAAGTTAAATGTATATAAAGTTAAATGTATTAGTTCTATCAATGGAGTAAATGTATTATTTAATATATTTTGTGCGAATTTGTGCGAATTATAGATCTCATTTTAACTGTATTTATTAATAGTGCGCATTTTTTTAAAATATGTTATGTATGCTTTCTATTTTAATTTTTTAAAAAAGTTCCTAATTGCCGACAAACTGCATAAAACAGAAAAATAATTTGCCATCACGGTCAATCTACGTAGAAATATATAAGCGCAGTCGTCGCTTGCGAGATGAGTGAAGCTATCTAATTTGCGTGCCGAGATGAAAATTTACTGAAATATTTCGAAATCGTTAGCTAGACTTAGTTGGCTGTCGAGCAAATTGCTTCGCACTAGATCTTCCCTGTCGTATCTACGTCGTAAATAAATCAACTTATTGCAAAAAAAATTGTGGTTTGAAGTAATAAAAAAACACGCTTTTGTTGCAATTCAATGTAAAACTTAGGGAATAAGTTTACAAATAATAAAAATGCATTACAAATAGAATACGCATGTAATAAGTGTTTGCGTATTAAAAATTAAAACGTCATATAAGAGTGACCAAAAAGTAAGCGACATTCTTCGTAAATGTATAACAAACTCAATGAAGTAAACCCGGGGTCTTGATATATGTGCAATGCTGGGTACCAGAGTAACGGTTTTGTATTTATTTTAAACTAGCTGTTGCCTGCGACTTCGTCGGCGTGGTTATGAAGATATGCATTACTATTAAGTTGTTTAACGCAAATTATTCTACCAACACAGATCATTTTTTATTGTAATCGAGAACATATGTACCTATTTTCATTCGTGTAAGTCTAGAATTTAAAAAAAATCCATACAAACTTCATCCTCCCATTTCACCACCTTAGGGGCTGAATTTCATAAAATCCCGTCTTAGTGAGCACTTACGTCCTTAAAAGAACCCGCATGCAAAATTTGAAACTCCTAGCACTTGTAGTTTCTGAGATTTCGCGATGAGTGAGTGAGTGACCTTTCGCTTGTATATATATAGATTCTACACAACCCGATTAAATAATAATAAAAAAAATACTAAATTTCAATGATTTGTAAGACATGTCAGTATAATTTTTTGATTGAATGTATAATTTGAACTAACATATATATATAGACGGTTGTTAATATTACACGACCATTTTAAGATGTAATTAAGTGATCAGCGTTGAATAAACCAAAGCGTAATACAATAAATAATAATCATAACAAAACAAAAAAAAAACGTAAGCACATACGAACACACAAACGCATAAACATCAACAATTACCAACCTGCTCCTTCAGTAACATGGCCTGCTGTCGTTTCAATTCTCTCTCCTGTAACAAAATATCCTAGTAAATTGTCATGCATAGCGTTAAGTTACTTCGACTCCGACTGTATGACCGACTTAGGAACGAACAATGTTTTTCGAGTCGACATTATTTCTTATGCCTTCTAATAGATTGCGATATACGTGTACATACAGTCACGACTATTTCCCTTAGGGTTAGGCAGAAACTAAGGATTCCCGGCTACCGTCCTGCCAAACTTCTTTCGCTGCTTCCACTTTCATGAAAATCGTCTTACAAGTTCGTGTACAGGGGCAATCTTGACCTCTGTGCGGCATTTTTGAAAATGAGATCAATTGTGCAACGAATGCGTATTTTGCTCGTCTGGTTTAATTTACCTCGTCAACGTTCACTCCCCAATGTGCTAAGCTAACCTATCCCATAACAGAGTATCCCTTATCTATAACCTACTCATTGCCAATCCGATTCTCTATCCACTCCTACGAACCTGCTGCCTCTTCGCCTGATCTTCGATCTTCTGCTTCTCCACCTCCTCGTGCTTTCTCCTCTTAGCCTTCACACATATCCCGTACGAACAACATCGAAAGCGGTACGGCAAATCAAAATTAAAACATCGAACATACATGAAACAAAAGGAAAAAAAAAACAAACATAAAGAAACTAAAACGAAATAATATTGTTTTGTAGAATTTTTTCGTTTTTCAAATGCCAATCGCAGTACGTATGTACGCGTGTGAATTTTTGATATCTTCATTTGACATTTAAACTGAACGTGTCAAAATAATAAACAGTCTATTTCAATTCGTAATAGTGTGATATAATTGAATTGAATTTAACAAAAAGCTGTACAAGGCATTGTTGATAAGAAAACAATATATATACAACTAAAGTGACATAAAGAAGCGTGCGCGTCAACAGTTACCGATTAGTGACAAAGTAGAACCTTCAACGGAACTCGTTAGTCAATACTATACATGAGACGATGCGACATATAATAATATCCATTTATTACTGACGAGTTGATATTTTTTAAAAGAAAATTCACTTATTCATTACTTTCCGAAGTGTCCAGAAATTGTGATTCTATTTTTAAATACAATCTCTCCAGAGCGAAGCCCCAATGCGTACGTGATAGCTACAGTAGATCGCTTGTCGTAACAGCTCGTGCGTATAACGCCCCATTTATCCAAATTATTCCGTAACACGAATTAGCTTTAATGCATCCGCCAATTCGCGCTGGAGCAGCGTGGCGGAGTACGCTCGAGACCCGTGGCCAGCGATGGCACGTGAAGTGCGAAAGTATGTCTCGAACCGTCAATAGCAAAGGACGCGTTAGATAGAATAAGATTATGCAGAAACATATCAATCCCATAATAAAGAAATTTAGTAGCAATATCCGTAAGTTAGTCGCGGATAGCAACACCGTCCTCATACACCGCGGATAGACATTGTTAGTAGTGGATTCGAAAGTTAGTTAGTGCGTATCAACTCTTGACGTACCGGACTGTACATGTCCTTCGAGAACGGCTGGACCGATATCGATAAAGCGCCGTCCTTGCCGACGCTAAACGTGCCCTTGCCGATCTTTTTACTTATTATATCCGTCAGCGTGTTATCGTCGTCACCGCTCAGGTCGATGACCTCTTTCAGAATCGACTTCCGACTCTCCCTGGGCATCAGCATTAGATTCTGTGACATGAACTCGTTTTTCGCGTCCAAATATTTCCGCTCTATGCTCTTTGGGTCGTCGCCTGTTCTGTCGTCTTGCAATTTCGACCAATCGCAGCCGTTTATGAACTCGCCGATGCGCGAGTACGACTCTATCAGCCTCTCCAGGTTGTTCTCCTTGTCGGGCGGCTTCTTTTTGTCGACCGCTCTCATCAGCGAGAAGTCGTAATACTTGTCTTTGCGTTTCGGGAGGTCGAAGGCGGCTTTTTCGGCGAAATCTTTCATTTTGTCCAACGCGTTGTACTCCTCGACCTCCTCCTTCCAGCCCGCCCGGTCGAAGCTGAGCGTTTTGATCGGTGAATTGTCCCTCGCCCCCATCGGCGCACCGACCGGTATCAGCGACAGACTGATCCGCGGCATCGTCCGCTCCTTCTGTGTCTTAGCGGCCGGGCCCACGACTACGTCGGGCACTCGCCGTTCGCTCTCTGTACTCTTGGGCGCTGTCGGCAGCGGTTCGATGGTTAGTTGCGTCCGGTTCTTGTTGATATGCTGTTTCGAATTCACTTGTTAATTTATTTACTCCTCACATTATTATCAATTGGATTCTGACAACATTGTCAAGTTTCTGTGTGTTAAGTTAGACATACAGCCCAGAGAGTAGAGGTTTTACATATATAAATATAAAAGTAAATAATAATACCATATTTAAATACAAGACACGCAAACTACCAACTAGTCAAGCCGAGAATTCCACCGCTGTCTACAGAAAGAAAAAAAGCAAAAAGAGACACGATTTTGGAAACTATTGACGTACCTATGGTTACCCTTTTTGCTTTTCGAGGTCTACATGATACGAGTGTGAGCACAATGTTGCCAAGCATCAAATTGATAATAAAAATAAAAACAAACACAAGCACATGTATTTAAGGACATAAATATACAAATACGATAACAGTTCCCATGTTATGGTCTTAGAACATCTTTTATAGCTATAAGTCATAAAACTAAAAACTGTCAGTCAAAAAAATAGTCAAAAATCCTTAGGAAATTTCATAGTTGTCTGAGACCGAGTTGATGTGTTACTGTCAATGTTCAATAATTACTTTATATTTCAATACTTTTAAGAGATGAAATTTAAAGGGACAGGAGTCTGTCAAAGAAGAGATATTCTTTGCCACAAGTTTCAAATCGACCATAACACGGCAACCAACTACTACTAAAACGTACAAACACAATTTACATATACAGTTATACTCCAGTTACATACGCCCCGAGATATAGATACGAAAATATAATAATAATTACCTCTAGAAGCTGTTGACTCCTCGCTTCTTTTTCCCTCTTGACGATTTCGGCCTTCTCCGACCTCTCCAGTTCTCTGACTAGGCGCGCCTGCGACACAAACTGTTTTAAGTGAAATAGCTCGCCTTTTTTTAGATCGATATCTTCTACTTGTAGATATTGTTGTTTTATATTACAGATGTTGAGGGAACGGTCTGTGAACGGCGGGGGTTCGAAATGTGATTTTTATATTTTCATGTATGAGCAGTATGTTGAAATTTCTTTATCGTTAAAATACTTTTGCGCGTACTGCGTTTACGTGTAAGATATTGTTATTGAACGTATAAGACGTTACAATTTCCTATTTACGACAGAGTCCTACTGGCCTAAATTCATAGCCTATTGGGTAATAATATGGAAGTAATGTAGTAAGGCGAGGAGGGACCCTGTAGCTAAAGTTGACAAGGTCCAACAAGACCGTATTGGCTTACAGCATGAACCGGGTCCCTATTGAAGCGTTGAGACTTTTTCCTACGGTTAATTCTATTGTTATCGTAGCTGTGGTCATGTGTATCGTATGTGTGGTGGTGGTGGCGGGTGGCGTGCGGGTGGGGGGTGAGGGGTACCTGGTCGCGGGTGCGCGCGGCGTGGTCGCGGCGGGCGTCGCGCGCGGCCTGCTGGCGCCGCGCCAGCTCCATGCGCCGGTCCAGCGGCGGCGGCGTGGGCCGCGGGCCCGCCAGCGCCGCCAGCGCGCGCGCCTCCTCCAGCCTGCGAGCACCGGCGTACGCGTTAACATTACGCCTTGCGGTATCGTGGAATTATATTGTCTTTTTTTTATATCATTGGAGAGTAGCGAACGAGCTGGCAGCAGTCACGAGCGATCGCTCCCGCCCGTGGACGTCTGCAACCGACCTCCGATAGGGCTCTAGGGGTGGGACATAGAAATATGTGTGACGATGGTACCTCCCCGGGCGAACCGTATACAGGTTCCACCACCTCCCAACATCTATACGGTCTGCGATCTCCTTGTATTGTTTTCCAACCACTGTTATCATTTATCGATAGCCACAGTTGTACGTTGACGAAAATCCTAACCACACGCATTATATAATGCAAATTCAGCCAGTCGTATTTGGTAATGAAATCTGGTTTGAATTGAGAATAGAACTGGACCTCTTGGAGATCTCGGTCTCGCTCAGCACGAGCGGTTCGCCGCCGTCCGGCATGGTCTGCACGTAATCGCCGAGCAGCGTGCGCGCGCTGAAGCTGAAGTTGTCCCGCGCTAACGCCGCACTCGGATTCGACTCCAGGTACTGTGGAAAAAGCACAAACGGTTTAGTATACTCCCAAGACTCTGTTATACTTTACAACCTTACGTATGTTCCTCTGATTGTATCGTCAACATCACAAGTGCAACAAAGCAAACTACTATCGCTTCTTTTAAACGAGTATTTTCTATCGTCGCCTACGCCGCGATCGTTCGAAGCTTCAGCGAACAAAATGTTCAAATATAATTTTTACATACTGCAGAATGGCACATAACGGTATGTAAAAACGGCAGAATTTCACATGCAAATTGAAAGATAGATGAATCTAATGGTATTTATTGGTTCATTGCACTCACCGTCATAAGTTCCAGTTCCGATTTGATCTGTATGGCCGCGTGGGGCTCCGGCGGCGAGTACGCCACGTCGCCTTTGATATTGCAGTTGCGCGATAAACCCTTGATTACGGTCACTCGCTTCCAGCCTGCGTTCAACGCCACATATCAATTAAACGTACACAAGGATGGGCTCTTATACTTAGACCGTTTCATATCTGTAAAGGGTGTATTTGAAATTGTTAGCTACTGCTAACAATACTAGCTTTTAAGATTGCGCTTAAAGCGGAGCGGAGTCCAATACGAACGGACGGGGGACGCGGACGGTCGAGTGGCGAGGCCGAGGGAGTTGAAAGTTTTAAAAAGTCATTTTTAAATAGTCTACCGATCCGCACTTGGCCAGCGTGGTAGACTATGGCCTAAATCCCTCTCACCATGAGCGGAGACCCGATCCAGCAGTGCACCAAATTCAAATTCAAATTCAAATTGTTTTATTCATTATAAGGTACATACATACACTTAATGAAGGTCATATTTTAGTCATTATAATTACCAACAAAAAGGACGAAAAAAAAATAGTACTTTTGGTTCGATGAACTAGCAAGGAGGCAGCATCGCGTCAACGCATGCTCTGCGGTCCGTATACAGACACACGTAGGCGGGGTTTTTACGTTAGTGTGTGTGTGTGTGTGTGTATGCGTGTGTCCAGCGTACCCAGCGCGAGCGGCAGGCGCAGCGGCGCCACGTGCGGCGGGCGGCCCGACTCGCTGGCGTCCGAGTCCGAGCGGCCGCTGTCCGACGGACACTCGGAGTCCGTGCTGCCGCTCTCCCCCACCAGCGACCTCAGCTTCTCCTGCGATAGTCACTCGTCTCATTTATACCTTGTATTCTTTCCGTTTTAGATTTTATTCAACAAATACAGCCGAAATACAACTACGAAAACCGCAATTTGTGCTATTAATACAACTAACGATTGACACTGAGGTAATATTTCCTCGGGTAAATCCTAACTAGCTTCCATGTATATATTCCATCCCTTTAAACATATATAAAGCGCTTAAAAACACTGTCTGAATTATTAGCTTTTTTATTTAATATATGTTCGCAACGTTGAATAAAACAGTACGCATCTGCCATAAGTAAAAAAGTACACATAGATAAGATGATAAGAATTATAAGCCTGACTTACCAAATCAGTATCTCCCAACAGCTGATGCGCTAACGCGGGTCGAAGCCCCAGGGCTCTGCTCTGCGCCAGTAACGACGCTACAGTGTTCTTCTTGGGCTTGCTGACGCCTCGGCCCAAATTACGAGGACGCCCTTCCCGACCTGGCCAGCCAGCTATTGCTGTCAGGCATAGAGTTGCAAAATAATCCAAAAAATATTTCATACATTGAATATAAAATAAAAAATCCAAGATACAAAATGTATGCTTCAAACAATGTAAGCCAATCGATACCAACATAATATTTTTTGCATTGACAGATTTAACTAATATATTTATTTACGGATGTCAATGAAACTTCTTTAAACATGTTCCTTACGTTTCCAAAAATACATTTAGTTGCGACTGAGTCTTACTTTCCACTCGGGCACGGCATGGTATGATCAATACAATATAATACAATACAATACAATACAATGAATACAACTCACATTCGCTGTCCTCGCTGCCGCTGGACTTGGGCCGGGGCGAGTCGGCCACCTGCGTGTTCAGTTCGGGCGCCACGCGCCGCGGCTTGGCACCCGGCTTGCGGCGCGCTGCATGTACCACTAGCTTTATTCATCTATCTACATACTTTCAAGGTATAGATACAGGGTCGTTGCTAATTGGTCATTGACAGGCCGTATTTGACAGACGAAGCGGAAGGGGTTAAAGAAAACTATGGTTTGAATATTTAAATTTAGAATATGAAAGAAATAAAAACGGATGAAACATTATTTATTCATTATCAACACCTTTTTGATCATTTTACGGCCAGTAATAGACAAACACAAGCATAAGACCGTCAAGTTAGATAATTGGTGATACTATAACCAAGTTAAAATGTGGTTTACTTCAATCAAATTTCCTTTGATTCTTTTTTTATGCGACGATTCAATATCTAAGATTGTTACAGGACTAAACACTTACATATCCTGTCGTTAGATGAGCCGGCGCTGA
>DWEM01002859.1:0-11460 GCA_018245935.1 Agara belti belti | reverse complement strand
CATTTTCACACGCGGACATCCGATACAAAACTATAATAATAATAATAATAAAGATCGGCCCAAAAACATCTTCATAACAATGCAAAAAGCTGCGATATTGAACACGTGACGAATCGTACGAAAGTTTTTGCAGGAAGAAGTATCCAATATGTAACATCTGAAAATGAACACCACTTGTCTTGAGCCCGTGTTGTCCATATAATTACCGAAGCGATTTTGAGATACAGAAACTCAAAAAAAAACAATAATAATAATAATAATATCTAGGGACAATTCCACACACGGCTATCTGATTCCAAATTGGGCAATTCAATGTCTGCGTTATGGTAACCGGACAGCTGATAAACATATATTTATACATAATACATGATACTTATAGACCTAGATATTTTTATTACACCCAGACAGAACAAACGCACAAATGTTTGTCGCGAGCGGAAATCGAACCCGCGTCCTCCGGGTTTGCAGTCAACCACTCGACCACGAGGCCAGTCAGAAACTACGTAGAGCCTATACTGTTGTGACCAAACATCTGAAATACAATTTTTCTGGTAAAATTGACAAACGGTTATATGGGGTTTTCATCACCGAACTCCCTCGGTGGCCTTAGCTGTCCCTATTGGGAGGATTCCAGGATCTCCAAAGGAACGGGGTCCTCTCAGCGCGGCGTCTCTATCGGGCACAATTCAACAGATACTGGTGTCTCACCCATACCTTCTGGTGCTTATACCGGTATGCACACATTGTCGCCCTTCCCGGGAATTTGGAATCAGATAGTCGTGTGTGGAATTGTCCCAAATGTTGTTACTATTATTATTCCTCTCTGCCTACCACTATGGGGAATACGCGTGATGTGTATAACAATATTTGAAACACCTGTTGTTGGAACATCCGGAATAAGATATTTTAATATTTATCTGTTTTGCTGAGCTTCAGGCGCTCATTCCTTTTTTTTTATAATTAAGTCCAGCAAACAGGCAGCAGGTCCACCTGATGGTACGTGGTCACTGCCTGTGGACACTTGCAACATCCGAGGAGTCAGCAGTGTGCTGGCGGCTTTTGAGAAGAGCTCTTTCTGCGCCTTTCTTGTCATTGGCGCCGTATTCTTATCCGTACAAGGCTGTTGGAAGGTTCAGAGCTCCACAATCCACCCCCTAACCTCACAGACGTATCCAAGGTTACGTTATCGAGATATTCGTGTTTGTACGTACACTTTTTGTTCGTTGCGACCGAATCAAAGTGCGGGTGAGTTCAACAAACCATTATCTCTGTATAAATGTATTCTTTGATTGTTTATTTATCAATGTCGAGGCGATAGCGGTGGTATAACTTTAATTATAGCGTGGAAACATCCAGCGGCGGATAATTGCTTCATATCTCTCGTTTCACTGCAGCTCTTCTATCCACTCCAATCTCACTCTCGATTTGGATAAGACTTTTCATTATTGCTGTTCGTTTAGAAAGGCAATAATACCTATTGCCTGGTAAAAATTCAGTTCCATTTTCAAGAATATCAAAAATATATTCATATGTGGGGGTGTTCTACACTCCTCTACCTATCCCTTCGGGGAATACAGGCGTGATGTTACGTTATATTCATAATGTCATACCTACATATACCTATTCATTGTTAATAAAAAATGGTGAATATCTTTGTGTATTATTTTCCATACCTATACTTGGAGCTTAGTTTAAACTGTTTAATTGTAAAATAATAACTAATAACTGAAACACTCTTCAATACTTCTGTCCGATTCCAAATTAGGCAATGAAATGCCTGTGTTATGGTAACCGGACAGCTGATAAACATACATATACACATATGACATAATATTAGTATAGATATTTTTATTACACCCAGACAACATGCAAACGTGCTCGTCGCACAAATGTTTGTCCTGAGTGGGAATCGAACCTGCGACCGATTTTGCAGTCGGGGTCTCTAAACACTCGATGACGAGGCCAGTCCATAAATACCGAACTATTTCTAGATTTAAGCGTTGCACTGGTCGCACCTTTGTGGCTTAAGTTTCTGCTTTACACAACGCGGTGTAATATTCATATTCTGGCATTCTCTTTTGTTTTAACATAATTATGTTAATTTTGAGACCAAATATGAAATATAACACTGTAGGAAAACATCGTAACCAAACCGAAATACTTTTGTATTCTTCATAAAGTTCTCAGATATATGCCAAGTCTGTTAATTGAGTTTACTATGCTTAACTTGAGAGCAGAGTAAACTCTAATAGTTGCACGATAATTACGTACAAGGGTAATTAATATCGGTCTATTTAAGGTCTTTTACGGTCGTTTA
Source organism: Agara belti belti (assembly GCA_018245935.1). NCBI lineage: Eukaryota > Metazoa > Arthropoda > Insecta > Lepidoptera > Hesperiidae > Agara > Agara belti. Next base: position 9,143 of record DWEM01002859.1, on the reverse strand, counting down.
TTAAAAACTGAATTGGTTTTTTCCCCTGATTATTAATCTATACGTAAAGTTAACTCATCTGACCGTCCTTATTAGTAAACAGACGAGAAAATAGGTGTCACATTGTTATTGTTTCGTAGATAAAATGTCATGCGCTCGCGTAGATAGATGTTTTTAAATTGCATATACTTGCACCTGCGCAGTTGATTAATTATTTGGATTAATTTAATCTGCGTACGCGTAGACTGTAAACAATATTTGTTGTTGATTATTGCATTTATTGAAATGGATGATTAAATTGTGTACAAACTTTAATCATGTAGTGTGCGCGGTTTGGGTAGGTCGGACTCGCGAGGTTAGTCGAAATTAAATGTATGTAGAATACATGGCACAGATATGTTCAGTGTAATAAAAATTGCATCATTGAGCAGCGTGGAATATGCTTCAGGTTACCAGTAATTGCAACTCGTGCTAGCAGTATCGCAGCTGTTTTAAAAATTACATCACGAGGTCCCTCTGTTAGCGCCGAACTGGCGGCCAAGATTGAATTAATTTTTGTTCTCACGTCACTTTATTTGTGTTTCAATAAAAGAAAATTGGCAAGTTTATCTGTTGTTTCATACTAACTTCTGCCTTCGAGATGGATGTACTGAGATATACTCGATAAAACAATTATACTTTAGGACAAAAATGAAGACGTTTATTTGCACAACTAAATGTACCCAATCTATGGATATTACAGTATTATTAGATCATATATTGACTTTTACTTTATTTAAATTTAAGAAATACTACTACAATTGTGATTATTAGTTCTTGTTCAAGATATGAATAGGTTAGGATTAGTTAGATTGTGGAAGATTGTCCCTAGATATAACATTAAAAGCCCTTCCGACAAGTTTTTCGGGTCGTGTATTATGACATAGTCATTTTTATGCATTATGTGATTGCCTATAACTGTAAAAGCAGTTAAATCGCACCAACTAAGCACAATTAAATTCTGGCTTGTAAATACTGCTACTTATATTGGTGATCCAATAAATAAATTTAATTTAAAGGTTCAGTAAGTACACGCAGCTTTTCTGTGATTGTAAGGGACATTAAAAAGTAAGTTATCATTTAAACAAATCAATACATCCCTTGTTGTAAAAACGTTAACCTTTCAAAGGTAATATATATATTATCATTATTGTATAAATAGATGATTATAGCATCATTGGTCAAAGGATCTGTCAGTGTATTACAACGCTAAATGCGCTGTATTTTCACGTATTAAAACTAAATCGTAAACGAATATTATACACATAAACGAAGAATTTATTTACACAGCGATAACAGTACAAATACAGATAACATATGTACATCTAATAGCTGACGAGATAACTCTCACTGGTTATAAAAATGTTCTATCAATGTTATTCTTTCACTAAGATATCGGGTTGTAATTAATATTACAGATATGGATATAGAATACAAAACATAGGTTATATGTATAATTATATGTACTATGAGAGATTCGAGGTCGGATGTCGAGAATCAATAAAGTACACTAGGCACGCTGTGTAAATATATACTATTTATCATCTGTATTTTTTTAAATTCAGTTCGGTATAATTAGAGGTCTGTTAAAAAAACAATTGAAAATCCTGATAAAAGTAAAGCAGTAAGTGTATACAATTAATTTTATTATGTTCACACATCATTTATATTGCCAAAATCTCGGCTGAATGAACAGAAAACAAATAAAAAAAAATTTATTTAAGAGTCTGTTAAAGTATTCTTATTTCATTTGAATTGTGTGATATTGATGTGACAATAACTACAGAAGCGACACAGAAATTGTGTACAAATTTCAAAATTCGAACACACGTCTCGTCACAGAGTACATAAAATTTGTTAACGATAGACTTATTAAAAAAAAAAACCACAGAGTACAGATTAAAAAGGCCGAGCCGTACAAGCGTAAGAAGCATTGGACAGATAACAAGATGTAATTGGTCGGTGTATTACAGATTTTATTCAATATGTAGATAGTGTTGAGTGGATGGCACGCCACTTGAGTGTAATGGAAGCCGATAACGCCGATCAGGGTTCCCATCCACTCGATGTAAACGATTTGAACTGTTTTATTGACTGGCAACATCGTGTTTGCTATGGTTATTTTCTTGTTCTTAATACGATTAAGGTAAAAAATGTAATTGTGGTCATTTTTGTTAACTTACGTTCTTATTAACGTTAATATTTTTTTATTAAACTTCTAATGTTTTCGTTCGTTATGCCTGTTGTTGGTATATGAAAATTTGAATGATTGTTAAGAAATTATTTGCAAGACAACTTGGAAATATTTCAAGAGATCAATAATTTTGAACACTAAGACACGGTCATCTTATCTCAAATTTGACAGAGCCTTTGGTATGGTACCCAGATAATTGACAAATTTTGTAATATTCGATGATCGTTTACATCCAGATCAATAACTAACTCTCGTGTTCATCACACAGATATTTGTTTTATTCAAGACGGTATTATTCGGTGATCGAACCCATAGTCCCCGAATCAGTGTCGAGAATCGTCAACTAATAGACCAACGGGCCGGTTATTCACAACTTTAATATTATCATTGGAAACATACGGAATCTCATGAATGAAACCCTAATAAAGCGTATGTGTTAAGTACAGTCTTTATGGATGACAGTATTCCCGAGCTTACAAAAAGATGGTCTGCACAACATCTCGATGAAACAAGAATCATACTGGAATATGTACCTTACCAGTTACTTGTAGAGTGTTTTAGTTGCAGGTGAACATTTTATGTAATAGTAATGACGTTAAAACGTAAACAAAAGTCCTTATACAAAATGAAATTAAATGTAATTCTAATTCAATTAAATTCCAAGATAACAATAACATAACAAAAGCTAATACAGCAAAATGAGCCGAATTTATCAATCATTTCTGTGAAGTAACTAACGGATTTTATGCTTGAAGATCTCTAAAAGAAGCTACACAGTCTACCAGGGAGTTATCAAAACAAACAGATAGCAATCTTTCGGAGGTCCAGGCTGTATTCACTACGGCTTTGACTTTGTATGTGACAACGCATCATTCCACCAACAGCACGTTACGAGATTAATCTTCTGACACACCCATGCTATTGAATGCTGAAAAATTAAAAGCTGATTGCGCTGTATCGATAGTATTCCCGCGTTACTCGTGTACATATTGGGCAGTGGTCGGTACACCTGATCACCGAGAATTATTCCACGCGGCGATATCAAAGGGTTATTGTATTGTGGGTACACGCGGGCGCAGTAAGCAAATAACGTGGACTCGCGACGGCCGTCCTATTGTGCCTCAAAATTATGCTTTCCACGGATTCCTTTGAAGATCTCACGTTTCCTGGTCGTTTTGTTTCATCTCCCAGTTAATTATTAACTATGTACGGTTTGTTGTGACTTTGCATTATCTGCGCACCGTAATGAGCTTTCACGTAGGAATGCATTGGAAATGACTGGCGTACTTATATTTATGATCGTTGAAGTCAAAGGGTTGATTCGAAGTCAAAATTGATTCGTTTTCTCGTGTTTTCTTGTTACGATTGAACTGTTACCGTTTTTATCAGCGGTTTGACTGCGAAAACTAGACGGCAGGAAACATTCTAAAATGAAGTTAAAGACGATAATATTTGCATTGGTCCTTATTCTGAATAATTGATAGTTATCCAACTGTTTGAAATTCAAGTTGTAAAATCGGGCTTCGCGTGGTCTGACACAGTTCTCACTTTCAATCTGTCGATAAATTGACTAATTCTAATTAAATACGAGTGCGAAATGAGAATTTGTCAACATTCACGACAGCTGGATCGGTTGACAATGTAACGGACGGCGGCGAGTCTAGCGGTTACGCGTTAGATCGTGGAGTGTCCCCAGGTAGACATGTTTGTTAGACTTTTCATCGTAAATACAGATCAATTGTTAACAAATTCTATCGTTTATACACATTGACCTTCCTATGTTAAAGTTCTGCAAAATAATAGCAACAAATGTTCAAAAATAAAATTATGTAGCCGCAATTTTATCCGATTTGCATAACGCGAATGTGAAGTTAGCGAAATATTACACATTACATCAACGTAACCTTAGCAATTAAGTTTTTATAATGCATCAAAAGTATAAAAACTCGTTTCTCAAGTGTTTAGAAATCAGCTGTTGATAAGGCGAATAATAATGTAGACATTTGTTATTTTGCAATTATTTAAGAACGTACAACTTTAGGTGGCTACGTTCGGGCCGTTGGCTGTGTAACAGTCAGATAAGCTTATCAGTTAAATATCTGATGTGTTCTAACAATAATGGCTTAATTCCAATTCTATTTAAGAATAATACGCAATTATTGCTTGCGTTACGCTAATTACGATACTATTTACATATGAACGTTTAGTAGGAATTTTACTAAATCGTTGATTATTTGAAATACATATATTTCAATTCTTCGAACGCATTCAATTTTATCATACATTAGTATTGTATTAATAATATTGCTTTATAAATTACCTAACCGTATTGGACGTATTGTAATTTATAGATTTTGTATTAAAATATATTGTTAGAGTTTAAATTAATACAAACATCCATTTGTTACATTTAAAAAAAAACTGACAGATTCTTATGTAAGGATAAGCATTCCATTTAAGCGTTCCAAATTTGAATGATTACTTATTCTTTTTTTTTATCAGTTCTAAAGGGACATAATGAAACAGCGTTGCTTAAGACAATTGTTACAGAAATGTTTGTTATTTTTTAATGTTAAGACGCAAGCAAATGAGCGGCTCGACAGTGATCATTGCCGCCCATTGCCATCTGCATCCGACCTCGAATATGATTTTGGGAACGTATTTAGAGTTACAGTCTATTAGTGCCAGTAAGTTAATATTAGTTGTTGCAGACATTATTAATTGGTTAGCACTATCGGTAATGCGACTGCAGGAATGGGACCGTTAGAAGCGTTAGTCTGCTAAGTTTTATCTTTCATCTCGTTCTCTCAATGTGTGATTGTTTAATCCGATTTCTCTCGTTCCTATCTCCAAAGCAGCAACAAAGTGATGTTCACCCCATTCAGTTGAACGGTTAATTATAAACCAGACGAGTCAGAAAGTGGCACGCGTTCCGTGGGAACGAAGGGCTGCGATTGAGGGTGTGCTTGCACCCCGCGAACAATATGCTCGCAGTGACCCTTAGACGTTCGAGGGTCGGTTGTGTGTTGTTATGAACGTGATAGATCTTTTTCGTTTTCGTTTCATATAAAGATATATGAAAAAATTGTTTTTCAATGTCTGGGTATAATTCCACACACGGCTATCTGATTCCTAATTGGACAATTTAATGCCTGTGTTATGGTAACCGGACAGCTGATAAACATACATATATACATACTATTTAATACTTACATAAATATTTTTATTACGCCCAGACACAGAACAAACAAATGTGCTGCATACACAAATGTTTGTTCCGGTTGGGAATCGAACCCACGACCTTCGGTTTTGCAGTCAGGGGCTCGTCAGGGTGCTAATCACTCGACCGCGAGGCCAGTCATAAACAAATCATAGAGAACAAACAGCGCCCGATCAGTTGTTGAAACTTAACTTCCTCACGGTAAGTCGCGCGGGAGTTTTTTGAACCCGTCTCCGTGTTTGCCACCGCGGTTTCCTGGTAATCCCGCTGCGAAAATGCATAACAATATAACGAACGTAAATAGTACGTGTAACGTCCTTATTAGTCAGCGATCGGTTGATTAACCGTTAGTCATTAGTTTTGAAGAATCACAAACCAAACGGCCGAGGTAATGGTGGTAAACGTTTTTCCTCTTGACTATGACCGTTTATGGTCTGCGTTATTCGGGTCAGGAACTAAATACGGGGTATGTTGTTTCACTAGCCTTGGTCTAGTGAACTACAGTTATCATACTATAGGCATTTGATTGTCTAAATTGGAATCAGATTGTTCCAATTATTATTATTAGGTATTGGTTGCAATGATAGCCTAGTGGTTTGATATTCACAGAACCATTCCGGGGCTCTGGGCTCAAATCCTAGGTCGCACCACGCACGCACCACGCACGCTCTACGCACGCACAACGCACGTACGCTTTAACCTAAAAATTTAAGTATCACTTGCTATAATGAAGAAGGAAACCATAATGAGGAAACTTCTACACCCAATGTGTTATAACAGTTTATAAAGTTTCTGAGGTGTGAGAAATCTGCCAATCCGCATTTGCCTGGCGTGGTAGACTAAAGTCTAAAACCTTCACACCATAAAACGAGACCCGGTCCTGGTTTGAACCAATCAGTGGGTCGGAAAAGAAAGAATTTTTTTATCTGGTTAATCCTTTTCCTTTCCTATTAAATTAATATGTTCATTATTTATTTTAATGTTGATAATCGCGCTTGTATCAGCTACCGAAACTATCGCTTATCTTATCAAACATTACCACAGTACATACGTATTCGCTAAATATGACACAATGTGTTTACTGTATTGCATATACTAATTATCTCTGACATCAAAAGTAACGAAGTTCCATACAAACTGACACAGTCTATATCAACCCTTGCAGGGCTGGCAGAGTCATGCTTTATATACTTGGCCTTCCTCTTGGGTTATCAAATGCAATAATTATCTATGAAAAATACAATTCGAAACCCTACATAGCATTGCGCAATATTTAAAAATGTAATGTAACCGTTACCCAAGGGTGGCAATACGAACTCCTCAAGGACTGGTGCTCAAGCTGTCTCCTGATTTCGGCTATATTCAAAAATATTGTATTATGTTGTTGTGTACTGTGTGAATGCAGGAGACAAATATTTTTAAATCATTAATTAATTAAATAATTTTTTCAATATCAACCGCTGTTTTGGGTCATAAAATATCTGTGCTTACGTCAAAAGTCGTCGTCAAATACATTTATGTAGCTTCAAGACGTATATTATCGTTATGTAAATATATATATATACAAAAATAATTATGTTCCGCGCGTATTGCTGTTCATTTACACATGTAGGTACACAATCCTGGGTATATCTTGATAAATTTGTCGATGATAAAGATATCTGGACGGATTAAAATCGCTCGGAAATTTTGCCGATAGCGATCAGCAGATAGGCTACCATTGATAGTGGAACGCGATTTCCAACCTGCGTACACCTGACATAGTTAGTGGACTCGACTGTACTGTAACTTGCTTAAAAACTACGCCTAATATATTTGATACTGAATGTAGAAAAGAAGCGGGCCCAGTGGAGTGCCTTGAGGTATGCCATTTTCCCATTTTAGCAGTGGAATGATTTCTACTGATGATAATGATTATTATTACGATAATGTACATAGATGACATCCGATAAAGACGATGACTTCTGACTTCTGATAGTCAGATAGATGACTTCTGATAGTCAGCCATATATATAGTCGCATGCAATAAATCGCATGCAATATTTCGAGATATATGTCATATTCGTTCGGTTTCGGAGACATCTACATGCATCACTCTTCGCTGATGAATGTTTTTTTTTAATAAACCAACCTAACAAACAGACAGACGGGCCACCTCATGGTAAATGGTCACCGACGCCTATGGACGTGTGCAAGACGAGAGGAGTTACCCACGCGTTGCCGGTTTTGTAGGAGAGCTCTTTTCACGCCTTTCTTGAAGAGTAGATGTAGCACGTCAGGTTTGTAAGAACGGAGATATCTAGAACTCGGTGCTTACTGACAAACGCGTAGGGCATGCGTGATGGTATAATAATATGACGGTCGTCGAGGGTTCCAACAGCACCAGTGGTAGTGCACCGTACAATCTAATGAAAACATCCTAGTTGCTTGTAATTTGATCAGTATCGAACGGTTGCGCCACCGTGGCATTAAAGATAGCCCACTTGATCGATCGCCGTGATATCGATAAAGCAGTTTATCTTCGCCAGATTATGTTTTTAACCTTTACTAATGCAGGGAAAATGTAATGTGCGTTATAAGTAACATTTAAATGTCACTCGCTGTAACGGTGACGGAAAACATCGCGAGGAAACCGGCACACTTTAGAGATGTTATAAATTGTATGATATTTTCTGAGGTGTGTGAAGTCTAACAATCCGCGCTTGGCCAGCGGGGTGGACTACGGCCTAAATCCCTCTCACTACGAGAGCAGACCCGGTCCAGCGTTGGACCAACAAAAGGGTCGAAAAAAACATATTGCAGGGAATTCACTGCCCGCGTGTATGGAGTATTTATATGAAATTTTATAAAAGCTAATATCGTAAGAGTGTATAGCCATATTCAAGGCACGCCGTAACGCGCTTTGGATGAGGCGAGATTGTTGCCATATGATAGCGTTTACTAAATAAAAAGGAAAATCTAAATTTAAAAACTAAATGTAATTCAATTTTTTTTATTAATTGAAAATGAAATACAATTATGATTGATCAATTTAAAAAAAATCGGTATTTTTACGACATTCTGTGACATATTATGTAATTCTACATGAAAGATTAAAAAGATCGCAATACACAATTTAATTTTAAATTAAAATACAATTTTCATCGCACGTGACACTTCTTTGTAAATGGAGTGTATTTTTTTGTGTTTTTTTCTGCATTTCGATGCTTCGAGTATATAAATAGGACCTTAGTTTATATACGGTTTAAGTTAGCAAAGTTCAAAAATGTATAATCTCCATATTGCATGCTAATAACTGAAGTCGCCGAGGAGTTCTATTCGACGTTTGAAATGTGAAGTTTTGTACACGAAATACATTTATCTGCCAAGAGATGGCGCCACAAGACTTTCTCAATTAGGATTAATTTTTAACATCGGATATACAAAGCCCATGACTTAAAAACAGTGAAAAGTTGCAACTGCTAACTTACATATTCGAAATTAACAAGTCACATTGATCCAATGCTTTATTTTGACGTGAAAGAAGGACAAACAGACAAATACTTTCCTAGTTATATAAGTATGAATATGGATTAATAATATTAATTAACTAATTTCTATTTTATTGTGTATACGATGCTGGGGCATTATTAATAATCCATACTAATATTATAAAAGCGAAAGTAACTCTGTCTGTCTGTCTGTCTGTCTGTCTGTCTGTCTGTCTGTGTC